>PVKS010026712.1:0-28328 GCA_004027875.1 Aplodontia rufa
ACCACTGGCTTTTTTGGGGGTGGGGTTATGAGGGATTGGACCCAGGGGTGCAAACCACTGAGCCACATCTCCAGCTTTTTATATACTTTATTTTGAGACAGGGTCTCGCTAAGTTACTTAGAGTCTCACTAAGTTGCTTAGAGTCTTGATAAATTGCTGAGGCTGGCTTTGAACTCACGATCTTCCTGTCTCAACTTCCCTAGTTGCTGGGATTACAGGCATGTGCCACCACGCCCAGCAACCATTGTTTTTTTAATTATCACCATAGTTTTTCTTCTTCCAGAATGTCAGTTACAACTGTGCATTATGTAGCCTTTCCAGAGTGTTCTTTTCCACTTAAAAATTGCATTAAGTTCTCTCCATGTCTTTCAGGGCCTGATAACTCATTTGTTTTTAGTGTTGGATAATATTCCTTTTTCCGGATATAACACAGTTTACACGCTTATCTACTGAAGGACGTCTTGGTTGCTTCCCAGTTTTGGTAATTATGAATTAGGCTGCTGGAAACATTCATATGTAGGTCTTTGTGTGGACATGTTTCCAGTTCCTCTGGGTAGGTACCAGGGAGCTAAATTGCTGGACTACATGGTAAGAGTATACTTACCTTTCTAAGAAAACACCAAAAGTAGCTGTGCCATTTTGCATTTCTACCAGCAATAAATGACTTCTTGATGCTCCACGTCCTGAGGGAACAGATTGGGGTGATACATCTATAAACTGAGGAATGCCAGAGATGACCAGTAAACTATCAGAAACTGGGAGAGAAGCATGGAACAGAATTGCCCTCGTACCCCTCAGGGAGAACTGGTCCAGCTGACACCTTGAGCTTTGACCTCTAGGCTCCGGAAGTGTGACCAAGCCTCCTGGGTTGTGGTATTTTGTTATGGCATCGCTAGATAACCAGTGCAATGACTATGTTCATTTCATGGAAATCCATGAGCTTATGATCAATGCACATTTATTTCTGTGTGAAGGTATATGCCCCGTAATACTAAAATAACATGGATGGACATGTAGTTGAATTTTAAAATAGTGATGTACTTTCTAGAAAAATTTAAAAATCTATTGAAGTAAACACAAAGAGAAATACTTGATTACATAAAATATTAAACTGTATATGTCAAAATAATTTCTAACAAGCAAAACTGAAAAGAAAACAAATCATCGCGAATATTTTGCAGGAATTATGACAAAAGATTTACCTTCCTAATAAGGAACTCTTCTCTTTGCCTTTTAAAGAACTAAAATCACATAGAAAAAAGCTGACAAAGGCTGTACATAGAGTGCACAGAAGAATTGAAGAGACGAACAAATAGAAAGCAAAGTTACCAAGAAGGCAGAATCCAAGGCCCAGGCCTCGTCCTCTTCTCCACTAGCAGCACCAACTTAGCAACCATCCATGGATGAAGATACCTCTAGGAACTTTTCAGAATTCAGTTGCACACATTAAATATGTATAGCTTCTTGTTTCTCAATCATACTGCAATAAAGAGGTTTTAAAATAAAGATTAATGAGTAAATGAAAAATGTGCAATAGAACCAGGAATCAAAGAACTGCAAATTTAAAAAGATAGTATCTTTTCTCTGTCAAATTGGTACTTTCCATTCTTAAGCAATCTACAACACGGAGAAAATTATAGCTATAAAATTATGGGTCTGGAAAAAAATGCAAAAAGACATATGCATCCAACTGCTCACTGCAACACTACTGGAAAATTAAAATAAATAAATAGTTCCAAGTAAATACATAGTAAAAAATTAGAAACCCCCCAATTATTTCAACACAGAGGACTGGTTGAATAAACTACGTATATTCTATGATTATCTACAACTATTGAATTTCAAATACTGAAATGAATTCCAGCTATATTGGCATCTGAAAAAATAAATATGAAGGGAGTATGAATAACATGAAAATATTTATTTTAGAATGAAAAGTATGCATATAAGTAGTTGTTTTTTAAAAAGAAGAATAAATAAAGCTAAAAATAAGTTAACAGAGGGGAGAAGGGTACAGAGGGTGTTAGAAATGAAACCAGATGTTTCTAAATCTGGCTTGTGGATTTCCACACCTTGAAGTTGTTTTATAAGATTATAAAACTAAAAAGAAATTCCCAAAATACAGAAGAAAGAAAGAAAGAAAAAGAAAAAGCCAAAGTAAACAAATCAACTGTTTTCAAGTTGGCAACACATGCCCACAAAGGACAATTTTATGTAGATTTGGAATGCAGTGAGTTGACTATATACTTAGTAAGAAACACTCTAAAAACAGAAGGTATGAAAAATGAAGCTACTTTTTGCAGTTACATCATTGATGATAGTGTTTATGGTGGTTTAAGGATATATCTTCACATTGTCCCTTTCTTGAAAATGAGCCGGCTTTAGTGACTTGCCCCTAGTAAAAAGTGTGAAAATGGTAATGTGGGACTTCTCAGTCTAGGTCACCAATGGCATTGCAGTTTCCCCACTGCTCTCCTGAATGGCTTGCTCTTCGACCCCACTTCATACCAGGAGGACATCCCACCAGCAATCTGCAGAGGTCCATGTGGAAAGGAAGCTCTGTCTCCCCACTCACAGCCAGCACCCACTTGCCAGCCATGTAAATGAGTGTCCTTGGAGGCAGGTCCCTCAGTCTTGGTCATGCCATCAGATAACTGCACCCTAGTCAAATTCCTTCATTCAACCTTACGAGAAACTCTCCTCTAGAATGACCCAGCTGAGAGCAGTTCTCATATTTCTAACTCACAGAAACTGTGACAGAATAAATGTTAGGTATTACTTTAAGATTCCAAATATTAAGGTAACTTGTTAGGTAGTAATAGATATCCAGTATAGAATTTGTACCGGAAGTAGCGTATGCCATCACAAAACCCTAAAAATTTGGAGTGACTTTTGAATGAGACAGAAAATGAGCATGTTAATCAAAATCTAAAGGGCCCAGTGGAAGTCCAAGCTTGGGAAGGACTTATTAGCAGGGAGTGAAGAGCAGATTGGATGGGCTACAATAAAAATGATAAGAGATTCAAGTAAACTGGCAAAAAATATTACAAAATTAGGCTGAAAGAGACAGAATTTATATAAAATGAAAAGTAGCCTTTGAAAGCTCAAGTTTCTATAGATGAGAAGCAAACAGAAAACACAGGCTGCCTTTCATAGCAAAGAACGGATGTCCTCGAGGACTAGTGCTCAGACACTGGAGCTGGGAGCCATGGAGACTTATTCTCAGGTCTGGGAACCTATCAAGGAACTTCCAATATTTGCCCTGAAGGATTTCTAAATTGCTATGGATCAGGGACTCCTGTGTCTCCTGTTTTCCTGTTTCAAATAGTGTTGGTGGGGTTGACAATGGTTATCTTATGCTTGTCCCCCTATTTATGTAAAATCACCTACGGGCCGGAGGTGAAATATAACTTCTCTTTTTAGACCACATTTCTGTAGACCATGAGAAATAATGCATAGGGCTGAACTCAAGGAGCCAGCTACCGAGGAGTCTCTTCTATACCTGGTTATGATTTAGCCCAACTGCAAGCTGATGCTTGAAGGAATGAAACTTTTGGGGAGCCTTTAGAAGGGTGGATAGATTTTGCATGTGGAAGGAATGTAAGTAAGTTGTTAGCCATAGAGTAAAATGAAATACGCCTGCAAATTCTTTGACATTCCCCTTTCAACAGATGGAGACCATGGGACTTAGTGACTTAGAGCAACAGCATGAGATTCTGAAGTTAGATCACAAAGGCAATGCTGCTTATACCTTACTCTCCAGCATCACCCACTTTTGGTGAAACCAGACTTATATTGCAAGGACCTCCAGCAGCTGTGCAAGAGGCCCCTGTGAAGAGCAACAGCGGTCTTCTGACAATAGCCAATATCAGCTAGCCAGTCTTGGGAGGAGGCCCCAGTGGAAGCAGATCTCCCAGCCCTAGCCAAGCCTTCTGTGACTGAAGCCCTGGCCAACATTTTGTACACAATCTCCTGGAAGACTTTGATCCAGACTGTAAGCTAAATTGCTTAAGATTTGCTCTCTATAGAAACTGTGATATTATTACTGTTATTTATCATTGCTATGAGCCACTAAGGTTTGGGGTAATTTGATGTGTGAATGTTATTGATGAAGCAAATTAGTAATTCAGTGGGTGTCATTGGTGCAAAAGGAGCTACAGGCATAAGGTCCTTGAGGTTAAATATCATTTGCAGCAATTGCAGTGTACACCTTTTATGTTAAGGAAGAGAGCAGATGGAGGCAGAGAAGGAGCAGGTGGAGGAGGAAGAGCAGAAAGGGAAGGAACAGAGGAAGAAAGAGAAGGAGAAGGGAAGAAAGGAGGAAGGGGAAGAGGAAGGACAAGAGGAGAAGTGATATTACTTAGTTCTATCCACTGAAAGCCCTTCAATAATGAGTGTGATAGGACCCAGACTTCAGTTTCTACAAAAAATTTCCAACTTCAAACAACAAACTAGAGATCAAGAAATGGCTAGTTTTCTAGATATGGAGCATAAAATGTATGAGATGAACCTGGGACATCTCATAACCACAAAAAATAAGGAAGCAATTAAAAAAATAAGACTAGAAAAAAATGGAAAGGTATTGTGAAACACTCAGAAGCCAACGAGAAGAGGCTGTCACTGCTGAAGAATTGGAGCATCATTAAAATCATAACTGCAATGGATTAAAATACAGCAAAATGTTTAAACCCATGCATTTATTATGACACTAAAAAACTAAATAGTTCCTTTTGGATCATGTTTGGCACCTAATTCATTAGTTTGGTAACTGGCAAATAAAGGGAATAAATTCAGCATATATCCTGTCTTTCCTGTGTGAGCTGTAATCAAATAGTGATTGAGGACATGTTTCTCTTTGTAGAAGTATTCCAGTTGATAAATAAATAAGAAATGGGAAAAATGAGAATTAATAAAACATCTTAACGAAGTAATGGTTCTGGGTAGTGATCATCAATGGCTGCTGCCCTCACAGAAGAGAGAGAGATAGCCAAGGACCCCATCCCACCGGAGGAGACAACACAGCTTATGAAGCAGACTAACTTAAATGACAAATGTGCATCCAGCAAACCTCTAAGTTCAGCTACCAGTTTTTAGAAAATATAGGGACCAAGGAACATGATCAACAACAACATGGGAATCCAGCTAGCAAAATCCAGATTGTAAAAATAATGACTGGGTTCCTTAATGAATATATTGCAAAGATGCAAAGACAGAGACGACTCATCAGGCAATGAGGAGAAAGAATCATGTTTCCAACAGTATGCAAAAATACCCAAAAAACACTAAATTAGGAAAATCAAGATATAAAATTGGATTTCTAAAACAAATCCACCTTATTTTTTAAAAGAAATATGTAGTAGCAAAGAAAAACATGCAAAAAGCATTAGTGTTTGTTTCTAAGTAGTAGTGTTATTGGGAATCCAAAAACATTTCTTCTGTTTTCCAAATCTGTTCTAAGCAGCATATATTTATAATCACTACATTATATATCTTTTGGAATAAGAGAAATAGATATCCCAATTTTTAAAATATTAGTTTAAAAAAGCAGTAAAAATCATACAATTTACTTGTGGTTTTTTGTTTGTTTGTTTTACACAATGGCCTTGTGCTTCCCCTCCGCTGAGATTCTGTTTTCTACAAGGAAACCAACTGATCCCCTTGGACTATAGAGCGATGGTGGGTACTGTCTCCCTAGGAACAGGTGTGCATTGTGAGGGGTCTCAGGGAAAGACCCAAAATGCAAAGGAATGAACCAGGGCTGCCTTGGGCTTGGAGAGGGTCGAGCACAGTCAGGCTGGCTGCAGCCTCGCATCTGTACTAGAATTCTGACTTTTGGTAGATGATACACAGGAAAAGGAAACAACCTCCACCTAGCACAGGTTGAGTACAGATGGTCCAAAAGCAACAAGTTTATGCTGTAATGTTGCCAAGGCAACAGCAGCTGCTTCTGCCATCGTGGAGGGTGGGGGGAGGGGAGAACCGTGGAAATAAAGAGGCAGGATGATTCTGTGAATCTTTCCTAGGGAAATAGGAAGGAAGATTGCAAAATAGCGAATATTTTCCTGAGTGGCCCTACATCCGTAGCACTCAATGTGTCAACAACAAAAGACAAATGGTGTTTTTCACATTATAATCTGCCTAGAACCAAATGGGATCCCAGTGCCTCTTGTCGTATTGTCATTTTCCCTTCTAGCTTTATCCCCTTGAGTGTTAAAACACGTTGGTGTTTTCCTGTGACAGTTGCTGCAGATCCTATTCACACAGCTGAAAGATGCTTATTATGTTTTTACTGTGTCTGAATATAAGAGGGAAAAAGTGCAGAAAGCAATAGCATTGGTCTTCCTCCTTCTCTCCTCCCTTCGACTCCCACCTCCAAATCTTTCCATCCGTAGAGCAAGAAGATGACGGGAGGAGGATGTGGCTTAAGGAAGGAGAGAGAACAACAGGTTTGGGGAATGTGCTGGAGATACTTCACCCAAGGGCGAGAGCAGCCAGTAGGCTGCCCTGCTAGAAGGCAGCCCTGAGAGGTGCTGAGTCAGGTCCTCCCAGGCAGGGTGCGGCCCTGTTCCATGTGTGACAGGCCTTAGAAGGGTATAGGAACTGGAGATGAAGAGAGGAAAACAGAAACAATGGTGTGGAGAGGTTGAGCTTCTAAATCATTCTCAAGCTGGACAAACAGATCCGACACACTGGGTCAGGAGGACCCTCTTTCCCCATCTGAACCCCATTTACTGTGTTCAATACCTGCAATAATTTTGTGTCGTTTTCACCTGCTCTGAAGCAGAGAAATTTAGAACCCTGATTGTGTCCAATCGGTTCTGAATGTTTTTTAAAATGCTAAACCACTCTGACAACAAGGTAGGATGACCTGAATGTTGGGGCAACCTAGGTCTGAAGTCCATGCTCAGGGCTGTTTTGTTGAAGTCACACTTACAAGGCTGGAAGCCGAAAGACCAGCCTCCGGGATCTCAGCTCCCATATCTGTAAACAGGAGCACTCAGGCCAACCTCCTAATGTTGGGCTACGGATAAGCCACAGCATCCAGAACAGTATACTATTATTGCCACTCTCATCTCATCCTGTTAGCAAGGGACCTGTTAGTTTGCACTCACCAAAGAAAGAGAAAAAATGGACGCGGGAAAATGAGAAAGTGAAGGAGACTTATTTTAGGGAATTGACTGATGAGATCGAGCAGGTTGGCAAGTCCAGGCTCTGCAGGGTAGGTTGGTAGGCTGGTAGTCTGGAGACCCAGGGAGGAATTGATGCTGCAGTTCAAGTCCAAAGGTTATCTACAGAGAGAATCCCCTCCTCTTTGAGGAGGTCAGTCCTTATCTCTTAGGCCTTCAACTGGAGATGAGGCCCACCCACATTATGGAAGGCAATCTGCTTTTACATGTCAATCTGATCAAAATATTCTTTCATAGAGGCATCTAGTGTTTGACCAAAAATTTGGGTACCACGGATTATCCAAGTAGACTCATGCAATTCACCACCACAGGGCTCCTTAGAGCACTATTCAAAGGTTGGTGATTCTCCAGGAAGCTCCTGATGAGTGAGTAGCCGTGACCCCACAGAATCACTGGCACGGTGAGCGGGGTCCTACTGATACAGTCTGCAGCACAGCTTCCGTGGAGTAGTAGGACTTGGTCTTACGTTTCCTTTATTTGTGTTTCTTCAGGAAGGAAATAAAACAGGACAACAATCCACACCAAGAGTCATATGAAAAGGTAATTTCAACTACAGATCCTGGGGTCTCTATGCATTTATTCCTATTTCTTACATAATAAGTGAAAGAGGAAAATGTTTAAAGGGAGCCCTGCTTTGGGGACTGGAGTTTCCATACTCTGCTCTGCCATTTAGGCAGCCTCATAAAGCTGGTCCTCTTTTCGATGCTGACAAGGGAGTGGGGAAGATCTGCTACAGCAATCTGTGTACAAGCGCGCCAGGGTCAATTATATTTGAATCTGGGAGAGCTGAAAGCTGAAACCTTGCTGGAGTGACCCAGCTTTCTCAGAAGAGCGAAGCTGTATCAACGCAAGGTACCGCTGCTTCCAAACAGAAAGGAAGAAAGGGGAACTGAGCTGCATGACTCTGATGATGACATGTCACTTTTTTTTTTCTCTTGAGCAAAATCTCACTAGGTCCTGACGGCCCATCTCAGTTATTCCTCTATTTTTTGGCTGCCTGCCCATCTTTCTTTGTGTGGTGTGCACAGAGTGGTACAGAGCTCTTTCTGTCATCTGCTGTCAGAAAAGGCACATGTCCTGGCTGAGAAGGCAAGGACAAAGACCGTACTCGGGGTTTTAGAAAGTGTCTCTTGTCGGTCTAGGGCAAGAGGTGCTTAGAGACTCTGTTGCCTACAGTAGATGTCAGAACTGCATTCCTGGAGCACAGTTTGGAAATAAGCGTAGGTGCCTAGCAGTTCCACTCTTAGGAATTTATCTAAGAGAAGTCTGCAAAATATATGTACAAGGAAACTCGTTAGGGTATTCCTGTACTAATGAAAATCTGCATAATAATGCCCCACAATATATAGGAACGAATAGAAGAATTACAGTCCACCGTAAGAATACACTATTCGTTAACCATTCGAATAATAAAATGATATGCTTGTGTATATGTATGATGAAGATATGTACATATAGGCAAAGATATTCATCACATGTTAAGAGGGGAAGTAGGTCACAGAATTCATGTAGAATTAATTCCACTATAGCGACATGTATATGCAAAGTTTTGATAGTGGTACAGCAAAATATTTAGCAATTTTCTCTGGGTAGTAGAATTTTGGTTGCTTGCTTTATCTTATTTTCTGTATGATTAGTCATATGTTTGAAAATAAGGAGATAAGTACCTTGTTAGATATTAGTATCGGCTGCCCTGTGATCTGCCCAGCCCTTGCCCGGAAGGGTTTTGCTGGCTGTCCTTGAGGCTCGGGCTGTCCAGGAAGGAAAATTGCGCTCCGTGTTTTCTCCGTTATTTTTGCCCTCCACTGGCATTTTAGCACCAGTGTTGATGGTAACCTCTTAGATTGATTTTCTCTCTTTCTTGTATAAAAGAAAATCCTCACAGACACCAACATTGTAGCTCTTTTTAAAGAGTCTGGATCGTGGACTATAGTGAATTCAGTAAAGCAATCAGGTAATTCCATCAGGGACCTTGGCACCCTTAATTATCATAAAGGCAGTATTTCTTTGGGGTTTGTTAATCTAACATCATCAAGAAGACTCTGGGGCTAAAGGCAAAATCCAGAAGTCAGGAATTCAAAGGCATAACTGAGAAACCTTGAGTGTGCAGCTGGTTGCATGAACATGCGCATGAGTGTATTTCAGCCACGTGGGTTGGTTTCTTTTCCTCTTTGTGGTCCCTAAAATCTGATATTTTTGGTGTGTGTAATGGCAGGACTTGAAATGAAGCTCTTTATTTTATTTATTTATTTTTTAAAGAGAGTGAGATAGTGAGTGAGAGAGAGAGAGACAGAGAGAGAATCAATTTTTTAATTTAGTTTTTCATGTGGCTTTTGTTTCTCGAAACTTCATGGTGCTGGGGTACGAACTGGTGTACTCACACATGCCAGGCAAGCGCCACAACTGCTGAGCCACCACAACCACTGAGCCACTGCTCCAGCCCCAAAATGATACTCTTTCTTGATGGTGCTGGGAGAGGTCACCTTGAGTGCTCATGCATAGATAAAAAGCCAGCACTTCCAGACTGGACACTGCAGAAAGGTCAGTTTATAAACAAGTTTCCTTGTTCTTCTCTTGGACTGTTGACTTTTAATCAGAGATTGAGCTTCCTGACTGCACAAATGCTGAAAGACCTTGAAGTGGTCTCTTAACACAAAGCACAAAGCCAAAAGTCACTCTGTTTCTTAAAGGGCAGCAAACAGTGAGTGCGCATGGGCAAAAGCGGTGGGAGCAGGGGGCCACACACTGCCCACACACCTGCAGTGCCAGAGGGCTCCAGGAGTGGGCATCAGTGACCTGATGCCTTTGCCCTCTCCCCATTTTATATAACATTCTTCTCTTGCCACATCTCTACCTTCTCAGCACCTTGCATTTCTCTAAGGGCATTTGCCTGTCCTGTCTTGTGTTGTAGTAATATCTGAATACTTTTTGGACTCTTACTAGATTTCAAGCTTTCTAAGGGTACCGATGGTTTCTAAACCGGCTTGGCACTGACAATGTGTGGTACCTACTAGATGTCCAGCAGAATAAATAAATTAATTAAATTAAACTAAATTTTTAAAAAATCATCAAGTGAGTGAACAATAGGTCCTCAAAATTTACTCACTTCTACTGACACAAAGGACAGAAAGTTGGAGCTCTTTAAGGGAAACAAAAGCTTATTTTCCAAGCTCCTAATGGTTCAATGGTTTTGTGTGATTCTGCCCAGTCAAGAAAAGAGTCACCTCTGACATCATCGCTTTCATGTTTTCTCACTGTGCCCCTCCTAGTTGAAAAGATGGACTTAGCCATGAAATCAAAAAGGCTTATTATTCAATCTCCATGTGAGATTCCACCTAGACGATTTCTTTTTGCACTCCACGGCTGACAAGCTCTGTGATGATGGAGCAGACTTCATCTATCTACTTACAATCTATTAAAGGGCTTCATAAAATCAGTCAATAGGTAGTTATTATCCAACTATTATGTGCTCCACACGGAGAAGTATAAAACTCATATTTATAGAATTCTTGTACTGAAGGAGAAAGTAGTTTTTCATAGGTTACCAGAAATAGTATATAGTTCATTTAATCTATCCCTTTCTGCAATGAAAGATTCTATCAGGGCTGGAGCGGTGGCTCACGTACACAACTGAGGGTCGGAGCAAAAAAAGCCATATGAAAAACTAAATAAAGTTGATTCTCTCTCTCTCTCTCCCTCTCTCTCTCTTAAAAAAAATTTGTATCAAACTGAAAGACCCCAGGGCAGCATCCTCATCACCTCCTTCTCCTCTTTTCCTCTTCCCTCTTTCCCTTCTGCCCTTTGTTCGTCCTTCCCCTTTCAGCACCAGCCACAACTTTAATCAGGGTACTGTTTTAAGGATGTAAAATGAATACAGAGAACTGTTAGATTAATTTGTGCATGGCCTTGGAACGGTTTTACACTGCAGGCTTAAATGGAGATGATGTCTTCCATTCCTAGATGACACCCTAGCAGGTGCTGCTACTCTGCAGGACATCTAATAACATTAATAGGGTGCACCCCAATTGATTGCGATTGCGATTTACTGGCACCACGCCCATCTATCTCCCTCGCACTCTCCCAGAGCCTACAGAAGCATGGCCAGAGGCAAGCTCCGGGTGTTCGCATAAACAGTGGCCCTGGCTCCCAGATGTAAGCTCCTGGGAGGGGGCTCCTGCCCCTCTAATTAGGTAGTGCTCCTCCTTGAGTCCCTCCAGCCATTCCTCCTCCAGGTGAAATAGAAGAGTTCCACTCTCCCCTGCCTTAGGGGATTTGAAAGAAGCCCCACACCTGGCCCACATTATCAGGTCACACCCACCAGGGATCATAACAGGAGAAAGATGCTTGAAGTAAGTTATATATGATGATGAATTCATACACTGGATGTAGCTCCTCATTCCCTTCCATTATGTTAATTCTTCCAACTCAATAACCTAATTCCCTTCCCACCACCACACACATTTTTCTTCTTCCTGGGGGAGAAGCTGATCGATGCTGAAGTCAGAATCCATCCAATTTTGTGACGGTCTGCGCACTCAAGGCGATTGCCAGGGGCGGTCCTGAGCCCACACTGAGATGCCCCCCCACGCTGACAGCAAGCTAGTCTTTCTTGGTCTTTAGGTAGGCTGGTGGTGTGTGCTAATTGTGCGTTGAGGAGTTTGTTCGCTTTGCCTGCTTGTCCTGGACAAATGCCAATATCAGGAAGTCCAGGGAGGGCCATCCCCACGTTTCCTCTCGGATCTGTCTCAACCTGCCTGCGCGCGGCCCCTGAGAGGAGTTGCCCCAGCTTGTTCGCCTTCCTGCTTCGCGGTGGGCAGCCCTGATGCATTGCTTGTTTATTATTAGAGTTATTGGATGTGCTCATGGCTTATTCCCCTCTGAGTGACGGGGAAAAGTCACAGCAGCCTTATTTTCGTTTCTGCCTGCTGCGACATCTTGTAGAATGAGGTTTTTATGACATAGTTATCCTCTCAAACCTAGATTTTCTTTTTAGGGGCTACCTAAAATGTACATAGGGGTCCTCCTTATGAAGTGAGTTAGAAGCAGGCAATGCCAACCAAGACACTGGGCAAGAGCCGCCAGCTCCCTCCTGCTGGAGAGAGGCGTGGTTCAGCCCTTCCCTGAAAGGGCACCCTGGCTCCCCATTACACTGACATTAGTTTCCCAGACAGGTCTCTTTTCCATCCTGGTCTTTCAGACACGTGTTCTGTCTATGGTTTATGGATAAGTGTGAGCACACACCCACATACACATGCATGCACACACGTGGCTGTAACTTTGCTGCCTTCTCCCCATGGCACCAGCAAAGACACTTGGGCAGATTTCTGCAGAGGATGTGTTTCACTTCATCTCAGTGGCTCCTCCCTCCCAGCTACCTCTAGAGGATGGAAGGCCTGTATTTCTTATATACCCTGATGCCAAACGAAAACCCTGAGTACACACGGACCAACTGAACCAGGGGATGGTGCTCTCTACGGGTGAGGTGACAGAGGACTCATAATGCTCAGGACTTTACTTCTCCCTACTTAGAGGAATTCTGCAATTGAGAAGTTGGGAGCCTACATTTTACTATTCTGGCTAGAAATTTTCAGGTGATTAGGAAAGGAATCGGAGAAACAGGGGACTATGTCATTCCTTCTTCCTCGCTTCCTCTCGCTCCTGCCTGTGTCCCACCCACCCCACCCCTAGATTAGCCTCAATTCACTGCAGAGACCATTTGGAGTCTAGCAGATTTCTTGCCTGTGGCACTGCACACAGAAGGTTGTGACCCTGTCTGCTGGCCAGGCATTTATTAGAATGACACTTGTGCTATGCTTTCTTGAGGTTCAGGGTGGGAACAGGGTGGCGGTTAGCTCTGACCTCTCTCAGAGGGTGACATCTGGATGCCCCATCGCTTACCTTTTCAAACCTTGATGTGTCCCAAAGTGCTCAGAAGCAGCCAGAGCCTTCCCTCTTCTGGCCATCCTCTGGAGAAAGGTCTGCAACCAGCTCAGGGCAGAGACCATTTACAATAGCCCGTATTTGGTTTGGTAAAGGATTAGGTGCCCTGGGAAGAGCTCCCCAGGCTTTCACTCCCACTCTGGCCTTTGTGGGAGTCACTGCTGACCTTGGGAGTATGCAGGGAAGTCAGAGGGCAGCTGGCTTTGTCCCAGGGATCCTGGCAGGCGTGAGACAATCCAAGCAGGTGCCCGGTCACCCCAGAGCAAGAGCGTGACTCCTAAGGAATGGAGAGGAGGGAGGCACTCATCCTTAAAAGCCCTGCTAACGCAGAAGCCCTGGGGAGGAATGTTGTGAGTAATTTAGGCACTAAAGGCGTGTACAGGGCTGTCTATTGATTCCTTCTGCTGCTGCTGTTATCCTGCCAGGGAGCAGCTCTTTCATTCACCAACCCCTCCCTCCATATAATTTGCCCATTGCAACAGGACAGCCCCTGAACACTGGGCTATTGTGTGGGACGCTGCTACAGGGCCTTTGCCACTAACACTCCTGGTCCTCTGGGAGTGCCTGCCACGATTCCCACGCCCTGCTGCAGGTGGAAATAGTTTATTTTCTAAGGATACACTTGGGTTTGTCTCTTGGAAAGGCTGTTATTTCATCCCCAATACAAAGCCCCAAATGGCTGCATCTGGTCTATTATTGTTGTTACTGTTATCATCCTTAACTGTTTGGATCTGACCAGAGGATGCTGGGTTCTACAATGCATCCCTGTTGCTCATTGGCCCCATTTCCCAGAGGAGAAGCTTAGCCATTGGAATGCAAATGGGTGATCCAGAGGTAAATCCCTCCTGAGCACAAGGGAGCCTTTGCCATGTTGGGCTTTGCCAAATACCTCAAATAGCCTTTCTGATCCAGGCAAGGGGGAACATTGGCATTTCTCATCAATCTGATGCTGTGTTCTTAAACTGTGGGTCGTAATCCATTAGTGGGATTCTTAAACCAGTTTAGTAGTTTACAACACGCATAAAAACAAAATAGAATTGAATCAAACAGGATAGGATAAAAACATAATTGCATTTCACATAATAAAGGTCAGTTTCTCTGTGGCATTTTTATTGTACGGTATATACACATACACAGATATAGGAATGTGTGTATTGAGCTGAGACATAAATGTATTTGTTTATTATTTAACCTTTACTTTTATTATGAAATATATTAAACTATCAGACACAGATATACACTTTATATATTTTTGAAACTAATAAAACAAAAACCTGAATTCCCACCACTAAGGTTGAGAATCAAAACAAAGTTGGTCCCTCAGAAGCCGTCTCTGGACCCTCCTCACCTCTTTCCCTCCCTCCCTCCCTCCAGGGGCAACACCATCCTGATTTTTGTGATAACAACCCCCTGCTTTTCTTTTCTTTTCATGTCTTTTTTTTAAAGAGGGAGGAGAGAGAGAGAGTCAACTTTATTTATATTTTCATCTTCTTTTTGTTCTTCCAACACTTAGTTGTGTATGTGGTACTGGGATTTGAACCCAGGTCCTTGCAAATGCCAGGCAAGTGCTCTACCACTGAACCACCACTCCCCACCCCTGTTTTTCTTTATAATTTATCTCCCCCTCCCCATATACACATCAGGACAAATGTTTAGTTTTCCCGTCTCGGAGCTCTCTGTAACTGGTTCTGAGATGTGCCTCTTCCTCTCATCCCTGTGTGTGAGATGGACCCCTGTGGATGTGTGCAGCCGTGGTCATTCAGTTCACCACTGCACAGCACTTGATTTACCCATTGCTCTGCGGCTGATGGACAAGGGTTTGGCTCCGTGGGTGTTCACAGACTTTTTTCTTTATGTCCTTAGCGTGCTATTGGAGGAGTCTCTCTGGATATACAGGAGAGAGATGTTGGGTTTCTGATCTTGTAGGTTCAGCCTGATGAGATGGAGCCTAGTGTTTGCACCCATCCCACCTGCACATGGTTTTGTTACAATGTATTTCTGACTGTGGTTGTGGTCAAAAAAGTTTTCAAAAAACTGGTCCTTAAAGTCTCCTAAGTAAGAATATATATGGCCACAGCAGAATCTTCTTGACTTTGTGTCTGTGTGGACTTCTGAGTGTGTGTGAAGGGCTGGGTGGCTCAGAAGGGAGTTGGAGCAGAAAAAAAGGTAAAGATGCTTCCAGTTTTTGGAGTATTTGTTATCCACCATGCACTGACCTCTATACTTCATATTCACCATCTCAGTCTTCACATTGGCCTCATCGATGTGCCGATCCCACTCGTTAGAAGGTGAAACTAAGACTCAGGAATGTGCCAGAGCTGGAATCTAAGCCAGGCCCATCTAGGTTCAAAGTCTACCTTGGGTGTTCTTCCTGGTGCTCTTGTACCTGCAGACTATGTTCCTCTGCCTCACTGGGGTATGGCCTTGGCCCACAACTGCATTTGACATCACAGTGAGGGAGGCACAATTCCTCCCAGGACCTCCCTCCTCGCATGTCCATCCATGCCTTCCACCTGGTCACCAGTCCATGACAGCTCTATAGATGCTCACACTTCACCACCTGCCACCTCACTTGGGCTCTTCCTCCCCTGTGTTTGGACTTCTCTTTCCATTCGTGAACTTGGCACAGATCCCAGTCTCTCACTGTTTACATGGAAGCCGTCTCATTGGAAAGAGGTTGATCAACCTTTCTCCACTGAAAGTTCCAATCCTCCCACATAGGAAGTGGAGCATTAAAAGGGATCACTCCTTGACTCCACCAAATTGTTCTCTAAATGTGACATTTCAGCCTCTTGAACTGGCCAACCAGAGAGACATGTTTGTAAATCAGGAGTCCTGATCCAACCTTGGCCATATATGGACAGGACAGAGCAGACATGGAATACTCAGATGGCAAAATCATTCCGAGTGACACTTGGCCACCAGCCTTGGCTTTGCCATTTGCACCTCTGCAGGAGTTCCTTGGGACCCTAACTTAAATAGCCTCCTTCACAAATGTCTCTGGCAGGATCTAAGGTGGCTACTGTAACCAAGGAACTAATCCCTTTCATTTGAAACAAAACCCAAGATGGAGGGGAAACCAACAAAAGGACATTGATTGATTGACTGATCCATTCATTCATTCATTAACCATTTTCAAAGCACCGTTGGGAATTGTGGGAGACTGATAGGCAGTGGAGTAATGGAACATCCGCAGCCCATTGTCTTGAGGAGTTTGCAATCTGGTTTGAGAGGCAGATATGTAAATTACTGCATGTAACACAGCATTGTCATACTTACACATGCACTTGCGGTCTCTATCTTGTTGCTTTCTGGGAAAGATTTTATTTTCTAGCCTCTGTGGGATTGGTTGGGACCATGCGGCCTGTTCTGGCCAACGAGTTGAAAGTGGTAGGATTGTACTTCACCGAGGGCCTGAGCATTCAATTTCTCACATGAGTGACCCCAGAGTGCCCTTTTTCCTCTTCCACAGTAATGAGAGAAGCACAGAGAGTAACTGTTGTGTCATCCTGGGCCCCAAAATGAGGATGAGCCAGAAGAGAGACTCTAGGAATATGTAACATGAACAAAAAGGAAACTTATGAGGGCTGGGAGTGGAGTTCAGTGGTAGAATCCTTGCCAAGCATGTGTGAGGCCCTGGGTTCAATCCCCAGCACAGCTAAAAACTTTGCAGCTACTGAGTTTGTGGGGCTGTTTGTTACTGCAGTATGGCTTAGCCAGTCCTCACTAATACAAATGTGCAAGCACATTCATTCATTCAAAGTTTGTGAGTGCTTATTTCAATATGTCTAATACAGAAGGAAGCTTTCTTCTGATGTTGAGACACTATCCTGACCACAAAGAGGCCATGCACAGATAGGATATTTCATTATCAGGATATTCTTAGAATGTTCTAAAAGCCCAACAGCCCATGCAATAATGAATACAGTCAGACAGATTAGTTACTTTCCAGCAAGATCCTTGATTTCTGCAGCAGAAAACTCACAGTGGTTAGCAGACTTCATTAGTAGCTCAGAGTCACAACTGAGATCATTTATAAGGGCAATGGACAAGATAAAGTCTAAGGAAGTACTGATCACCAAGGAAGGAGAAAATATGTCATCTAGGGAAACAAAACTAGTTTCCATTTCCTCAGATGAAGCTCCCTTTCAAAGGCACAGTCCCTGTGGGGTAGGGCTGATTTTCAAGGTGCTCCCTGCAGAGCCCACCTTCCCTTCCCTTTCTCTTCCAGTCCACTCTGGGACTGGGCCCTGACCCTTCATCTTCTCAGCCGCACAGCCCTGCAGAGCCCCAAATGACAGGCCTGGCTGCAGGTGCTCCCATCTATGTTTACAGTCCCCGAGAGTCACAGAATCACACTGATCTGCCAATCTCAACCGAGCATAAGGGCCTGTAAATTTCCCCCTCTTCTGTCATAGGGTTCTTGAGGGAAACTGAGGTAACTGATAATATACAGTGTATCAGACAAAGTTCTCCAGAGAAAATCCAACTATATAAAGAATCAATACCTGCCCGCCGCCGCCACACACACCACCCACATCTATAAACACCAGGGGATCTGATTTAAAGAAGGGACTCCCATGACTGTGAAGCTGGTGAGTCTGTGGGGCAGGCTGGACACTCAGACAGGGCTGCTGTCAACAGTCTGGGAAACCTGCTTTTGTGTGTAAAGCCTTTGACTGATTAGATGAGGCTATCATGGATCAAACTTTCTTCTCAAAATTCCTATGTGGCGGTCCTCAACCCCAAAGTGACTGTGTTTGGAGCCAGGGTCCCTAATGAGGTAATTGGGGTTACATGAGGGCATAAGGATAGAGACTAACCCTATAGGACTGAGGTCCTTATGAGAGGAAGAGTCACCACCAGAGAAAGGAAGTATGAGGACATAGACAGGAGGACTCAGGAGAAACCGGTTCTGTCGAAACCTTAGCCTTCCACTGCAGAACTGTGGGGAACAGATTTCTGCTGTTTAAACTGTCCAGTTGGTGGTCCTTTGTGTGACAGTCTTAGCAAAGCCAGGCAGAGACCTCCCAAGGCGTGGCGGTCATCTCTTACGGTCAGGTGATCTCAAATGTTAGTCTCGTCTTTCAGACACCTTCGCAACAACCTCTAAACCGAGTTAGACCAAGCAGCTGGGGACCATGGCCGAACCTCACCCCCACTGGGCACCCTTCGGCAGCAACCTGTGCAATCTTCAAGCTGAGTAAGATGAAGTCTGTCTGTAGCCACCCTTGAGTTCACAACAGGCTTTGCCACCAAATGAGTTATAAAATAATCATTGGTTTTTGGAGCTTAGGAATAGTGATTAGACATGGGAGGAAACCAAAACTCAATTTCACTGCTTTAGTCTTGCTTCTGTTTGCCAAGGCATACTGAAAAAGCATTCTTCATCATCCATTCCTAACAGTGATAATAATAGCAGTTATTTATAGACAGGTAACATTCTGCCACCTGTTAAGGAACTTCCTTTCTCATGTATTTTTCACAATAACTCGATGAGGTACATATCACTATGCTCATTTTACAAAAGAAGAAACTCAGCACAGAGATGGTAAGTAATTTGCCCTAAATCACACAGCTACAAAGAGAGAGACAGAACTTGATAGAGTTCACTGTGGCGAGCAGCTATGTATATTGTGGTCCACTATGTGCCTCCTTCCATGAGGGGATGTGTTCAAAAGACAAAAAGCATAACTGTTCAGAAAACAGAGAAAGTCCAAAGCCTGTAGCCTTCATCACCACCAAACCACTGAGTCTCACAACCCTTCCCTTTTGGAGTGTCCATACCTCTGCTGGAGGAACCATCCTAGACCTCTGACGTCAATGGTTCCTTCCTCAGGGATCCTCAGTGCTCCCCATGTGGACCCCAGCACTGCAGTAAACCTCAAGTTAGTGCTGAAAGCCCCCCAGGACTCGGCCTCCTCCTGTGGATGGGTTGGTTTAGTAGCCCCAGGTTTCACGGATGCTCTCCAGCTTCCCTTGATTCCACCGGAAATGTCTTTCTTGTGCTGCTGTGGGCCCTGCTCTGAGGTCGCTGAATGGGGTTTGCAGTGGGAAGGCTCTGGAGTCCTCCAGGCCCCTGTTTGAGCACCTGGGTGGACTTCAGAGTTGTTCACTCACTCTGAGCCATCTCTGCCCAGAGGAGATGGACAGAATTGTGCCCGTGGCACGGGGTTGGTTTGAGGACTCAGAAAGATAAGGTGCATAACCACTTGTCACGTGTAAAGAGCGCCAGAAACGCTATCCTTCCCCTTAAAGAGAGCAGCCGATGGGAACAGGCTGATTTGTGCCCTGCAGGGTCAACATTTAGTGCACCCTTACTCAGGGGACCAGCGGCCTCAAACCTCTGGCACACGGTGCCTGGACCTCATTCACTTCCCAAATTGCAGAGCCGGGCAGGGAAGGCTGGCGCCTGTCCTCAAGCCTCGGGTCAGAGCTCCCCTGGAAAGTTCTTCCTCCCTGCAGCTCCTCCAAGTTACATGATTGACAGGTTTTCCTCTGGAAATAGAGCTGGGACTGAAACTTCACAGGCTTGGAAAACGTCAAACGGCTTCTTGTTTAAATTGCTTTTCTATTTTTTCACTTTTTATTTAAAGAAAACAAAAGCCCAAAGCCTGCAGTGAAAGATTCATTAAATAATTTACTGCACTTGCCATTTTAAGTGGTAATTTAATACAGCCACCCCGAAAATCATCCTTATGACAAAAAAATTTCCCAGCTCCTCACTGGAGCCTGGGCACAGGCGAGAAGTCCCCTTCTCCTGGGGAGGGGGTGGTGCTGCGTCCCTGGGGGTGGTGTCTGGGTGGTAGGAGGAGCCACAGCCCTTGAATAAGTTCCAGCCCAGAGACAAAAACCAACAGTAGAGACAAGGTTGTCTAATGACTTTGCAAATCCATGGAGATTAATTGAAACCTCAGGGGTAAAACATAGAGGCATTCAGAGTAAAAACCAAAGCCTATGTTTTCAAGGTGGCCTGAAGGCTTCCTGATGCTTTGTGTGCATAGATCTTAGTTTAGGCTTGGTGATGTTTTGTATGCATAGATCCTAGTTCAGGGGATTGCAAAGAAGTTTGCAATCTGTGGGATTTAATGACTTCTAATTCCCTAGCTGGCTTTCCAAAATTAACAGCACCGTTTTTTCTTTGCAGAGTTCTAGTTAAGCACATCTCTGTTGTCATTAACAAAGAACCTAAATGGATTTTGTTCTTACTTGGATGCATTAATTGCATTCAATATTATTTATTACTGCTACTACTACTACTATTTCATCTGACTATCCGTCCTCAGGAAACATCTTGACACCTTTTAAAAAGTTAAGGTAAAATACATAAAATATGAGATTCACCATTAATAATTTCTAAGGGTTTAGTTCACTGGTATTCAGTGCATCTATATTGTGCTATTTGTGACACTTTTCACTTCCTCCTATCAAACCCCCAGTGCTCTGGACTCACAAGTGGTCATAGGAAGATCTTGTCGGCTAATCAATACGACTGTTCCGCCCATTTCAATGCTATCAGGGTACTGTGCCTTTGTCTCATGGGAGTCTTTCTTTCAGTAGAAGTCATTACAACCAAACTCTTTTATTTTAGCCAAACACCCATAGATGCACAGGGATGACATATTTCTTCTGTAGTTTAGTCGCTCTTCTTTACACAAAGACTACAAAGAAGAAAAGCTATGAAAGGGAAGGGACCAGCAATTATTGGCAGCACTGTGCTCCTGTTCTAAGCAGTTTATAGATGCTGCTCATTTCCTGCTTACAAGTATCCTTTATCTCTATTTAACAGATGAGTGGAAATGGTGGCCCAGACAGGCTAATGAGGGCCCGCAGGTAAGATCCAATTCCATATTTAAATACGTGCAAGATCCAATATGGAGCATCACCTTGGGAAGACAGGAAAGGTACAGGAGGGAGATGAAGAGGGGAGAAAAAGAGAGAGCTAGTCTCCCTGTCGAGGCGGAATCAACGTCAACTCTGCCCCTAACAGCCTTTAAAGGGTCTTTGGTTGGCCAGTCTGCTTTCTTAAAAAGAGAGACCTCCCCAAAAAGGCTTTCAGCCCCGGCCCCTGCTTTTCCTCTGTGGAAGCCTAGTTACAGACATTGTGGATTAATTTGATCCCTCACATTCTCCTGCTCAGTCACTCAGAGCTGTAGGCAGAGTTTCTGATCCTGCCTTAAATTAAAATGCCAACTATTTGTCAAGACAGATTTTCTTAACCAACCACCTCCAAGTGTTGCAATGTTTCAGTCAAGTTGGAAAAGCCTCCCTGGGGAGTTACTATGGCAACGCTGTCTGCAGAATGGCAGGATCAGATCCTTAGAAGTTGATCCTTCCAAGTTGAGTGGCCACTTTCAGCCACAGGTTCACAACTGGGTTTCGCCTTGGGTCCCTACTGTGAGGATCACAAGGAGGATCGTGAGGATCCAGGAGGAAGACGGGAAGGTCCCAAGGACACGAGAAGCTGCTGTCTTCCCCAGCTCAGGAGTGGGTGTGCATGTCTTTATCAGTTTGGGCTTATCTTCTTCTGTCCTTCGTCCATCTTCCAGCCTCCAGGTCAGACTCTTAAACGTAGATTTATCTTTTATAGGAAATGACTGTCATACAAGGGAGCTGGCTCAAGAAACATAGCTACACCAAGCTAGAGACATTTGAAGATTTGAAAACTGGAATTTGGTGTTGATAAAGGATTAAGACAACTTTTAAGAGAGTTCGGTGATTGCATGTAGATTGTTTTGTTGTTCTGTTTGTTTCGTTTTCCCCAGGAATGGAATAGAAATGTAAACAGCTGAGAGGTTAGAATGTAAGATTTGACAAGCAAGTTTTAAAGGTAGATTAATTACTGCAGGTCAATCCTGTGCCAGGATTTGATTAGTGTGTGACCCATCGAAACACGACCAGCAACATACCTTAGCATTGAAAAGATGTTCAAGCCTCATTATGAGTGCATGTAGGTTTTCGTGGATGTGTGTAGAAAAGATCTGTAAATGTCACAACCGGATCAGTCTTTTCCAGTCTTGTCTGCCCGGAAAATCTGGTTGTGTTGTTTGCCTGCAACCACAGGAAAATTCCTGAAAAGTCCACTCAACCTCCTTTGTCCACCCCTTCTGCCTGATCTCTCTGGTCATCAGAGTTTGACCCCAGAGCAGAAACAATGTGGACCCCTTTACTAAGGAGCTCAGGAAGCACATGGCCACAGAACGCCCAGCCTCTTGGAAAGTTCAGAACAATGAAACCTTCTCCTTCGTCTTAGGCTGGGGTATTAGCTTCTTCAGGCTGCCTGGATGAAGGACCACACACTTGATGACTTAAAGGAACCAAGATGTATTCTCTCACAGTTCTCAGGTCCAGAAGTCCAAAAGCCAGGTGTCAGCAGGACTGGTTCCTCCTGGAGGCTCTGAGGGAGCCTCTCTCACTCCAGTGGCTCCTGGCATCTATGGCATTATTTGCTTTGCAGCTGTGTGGCCCCAATTTCTGCCTCTGTCGTCACGTGGTGTTCCCCTTCATGGGCCTGCGTCCCTCCTTTTCTCCTGAAGGCACTAGTCATGTTGGATTAGGGGATACCTCATTTTTAACTTGATTATATTGCAAAGATCCTATTTTCAAATAAGGTCACATTCACAGGAGGGAAGGAAGGAAGATTGGGATTCCAACACATCATTTTTGGGAGGCATAAATCAAACCCCAACAGTTGGATTCCTCCTGAAATGGATGGTGAGACAAAGATTTGAATACAAATAGTTTCTTTGTGAAGTGATCCAAGGAAATATTGAGAAGCCATTGGGCAAAGTGTTAGCCAGATTTTCTTCACTATGACAAAATACCTGAGAAAACAACTTAGATAAGCAAACCTTCATTTTCTGACTCATGATTTCCAAAGTTCCAGGCCACGGTACTGGCTTCATTGTTTGGGGTCTGAGGTGAGGCAGAATATCATGGTGGTGGGAGTGTGTGGCGGAAAAGGCTGTTAGCTCACAACAGCTAGAAGCTGAGAAGGGTGGAGGGAGAGAGAAGGGAGAAGGTACCAGGGACAAGATGTAGTCCCCAAGGGCATACCTCTAAGGACCCACCCCCTTTAACTAGGTCCTTCCTTCTACAGTTTCCACCATCTACCAATAGTCCATTCAAATTATGAACCCCTCAGTGGGTTAATCCCCTGATGATCACTTCCCCAAAGCACCATCTGTGGACACGGCTGCTTTGGGGACCAAGCATTCAACATGAGACTTTGGGATCCAAATCATACCAGAAAGTGAGCAAAGGGGAAGGAAGGAAGCCAGTAGAGAGAGGGCAATGGGTAAGGGACTCAGGTGGCACTTGGGCTTATCCCTCTGGGTCCTCCACAGCCGGTGTAGAAAGCATCTCAGAAGTGCCTCACTGAGTAAGTTGGGTGTTTGTTCTCCAGTCCTCTCCTGTCATTGGCTCCCAGAGTTTCCAGCCTGGACAGGAGCAGGCCGAGCTATCTGGAAATGCACTTGGGCAGAGCTACAGGTGGAGGCAGGAGGGCGTCTCAGCACATGGGAATTATAAGGGCCAACGTGGACCAAGAGCATCTGCTGCACCTTCAAATTAATGTGACATTCTTTTTTGTTGAGAATAAGGGATATTCATTGTAAATCATCTCAATTCCTTTTCAAACATTGTTGGATAGTTATTGCTTGATGAATTTTGGTGAAAAAGATATTCTATTTCAAAATCATTTTTCTGCTATTTCCCAGCTATAGAGCATCATGACTATTTTAAATAGGAAATTGTGTAATCTGAGGTTACAACGTTCCCTATCTCCTGTCTTTCCATCTTCCTCCAGTTTGATTTGCAGTCCTTCGCCTGACCCCCTCGCCATCCTGCTAAATTCCTGTGCAGTCTTCAGGATCAAATCTCACCTCCCCAGTGACTGAGTTCCTCTTAGTCATCCTGCTGCAGCCCAGTGCCTGGCATGTAGCCATTAGCCTATAAATGTTTGATGAGTGAATAAGCAAATGTATGAATGAAAGAATAAATGTGGATCACTGGTGCTTCCAGCCCTGCCTATCACACACCTGAAACAGAACTGTGCAATTCATTATACTTCAAAATACATCATAAACCAGGCCACTCTTTATAGTCACAAAAACACCTTGATGGTAGTTACTGACCATCTGAGTGTCGCTGAAAAAGCCAGTATGTAACCAGTTTTTCTTCTTATGGTGTGATTGCTCTTTGATGTGCCACCGTGTCCCTCTTTTCCCAGGGCCTGTCAGCCTTAATTTCACAGCATCTTCTCTCCAACTCCAGCTGGAAGACAGCCGGCCTGACACCATTATCCTGTACCAGCTCTGTGGGCCACAGTCCCAGTGCTCTTTGGTGCAAGAGTAGGACAGACATGAAGCTCCGTTTTTGTTCCCTTTCTCTGGATCTCTGCGGGAACTGTGGACTATCTGACATTCGAGCTAGTCTAATTATCCAGTCTTACCATCATGAATTCATCCACGTGTCTATGAAGCCCAGGCTACTACCAGTTGCACAAAGAAACTCCCCTCCACTCCCTCTTCATTGGTATTATCCGTATGCACATCAGCATGCTGTCAGCACCCGTAGCATTTTTCTTTTTTAAGCATAGAACTGTATGAGTGGTTTTCCTTGGAGCAGGAGATGAAGTAAGAGAAACTTTTAAGCTTGCCACTTAAAATCTATCACAGAGGTATATATTTTTTTCACACTGTTTTTTAATGTTCATCCAACTATTTAGTAAATATTTATTGCAGGACAACTACCCTGAGAATAGAGTGGTACAAAACTCAGTGTATGTCCACAGTGGCTCAACAGACAAAAGGTAAAACAACCCAAGTGTCCACCCACGCATGAATAGATAAATGGGATGAGGCTCATGCTTGCAAGAGAATATTACTGAGCCATAAAAGGGGTGAAATCCTGAAAATGCCACACGTGGATGAACTTGGAAAAAGTCAGTACCAAAGACTCATGTGTTGTATGATTCCATTTATATGAATTTTCCAGGATAGGGTAAGTCCCTGGAGATGGAACGCAGGAGTAGGCAATTAGGTAGCAGGTACAGGACTTCCCTTTGGGAAAGCTTTGTGGAACTAGATAGAGGTGGTGGTGGCCCAACAATGTGAAGCTAAAATGACAATGAACTGTGCACTTTCAAATGGTCAATTTTACATTCTGTGAATTTTGCCTAAATAATTTGTATCAAAAGCAGCAGTGCTTAATCACTGAGCCACATCCCCAGCCCTTTTTAAAAATTTTTTAAAATTGGAGACAGGTTCTCGCTAAGTTGCTCAGAGTCTTGCTAAGTTGCTGAGGCTGGCTTTGAACTTGCGATCCTCCTGCCTCAGCCTCCCACGCCTCTGGGATTGCAGAATAAATTTAAGTTTTAAAAAGAGACTCAGTTCTGTTTGCTCACAGTTCATATTTCCAGAGTTTCATGTTTGAAGTTGTACAGCACCCAAGGAATCTATAATGTGGTGGGGGAGCTAGACACCACTCTAGTGACAGAGACAGCAGCTGACACTTTGGAGAGGGTCCAAGTGGAAGGGCATGTGGAAAGGACTGGAGCATAAGAGCTACAACAGGAAGAGCAGAGAACTTAGGCCCTGATGTGAATGTGTTGAGACCTTAGCCTTTAATTTGAAAAACATCCCCATTTTTCTCTTTAACTTTCCGTTTTCTAAAAAAAAATACATATATATGTGTGTATATGTATGTATGTATGTATGTGTACATATATTATTCTTGGTAGCCTCCAGGCAAGTTGATGGTGGAACAGAGAGACACAGGATGACTGACGTGCACACCAGTGCCAGCTCTGTAATCCCACCCTCCATTGGCTTATCTTTTTTTTTTTTTTTTTTAAGAGAGAGGGACAGTGAGAGAGAGAGAATCAAATTTTTATTTAGTTTTTTTCACCTGGCCTTCATTGCTCCAACACTTAGTTGTGTACATGGGTGCTGGGGTTTGAACCCAAGTCTCACGCGTGCCAGCCAAGCGCCGTAACCGTCGAGCCACCGCTCCAGCCCCCACTGGCTTATCTTCGAATGCGGGAAAAAGACCTGTCCCTAAACAACTGAAAAATGAGGTGGAGTAACAGAAGCTGGGAGGAGGGCCACATCAGCTCTGCACAAGTCTGAGGGAGCAGAAAGGGAATAATCCCCTTGCAGGAGGCGCTGCTGTCCACCCCTGTGGCTCCTGAGGGTAAGTGTCTAGGCCTGCACACCCCACACTTTATCCCTAAACGTTTTTAGATCCCATCAGTAAAGGAAGTCGGGCTTGGGGCAAATTGTTTTCCAGTTAGATCAGCAAGCTGCTGAGGACTAAGAACTCATCCAAAGGGCTGGCTGATAGACTTAAGGGCCGAATGTTTTCTCTCATATGTGGAAGCTAGTGTAAAACCTACGACAGGATGATAGACAGCTGAGTTGAAGTAACAAACTCACCATAGCTGAAACTCCACATAAGCTGGGTGAACCGTACCTAGGAAGGTGCAGGAGAAGGGAGGGAGGCAGGGAGGGGAAGGAGGGAAGGGTAAGGGGGGTTATCAACATAACAGGGAATACTCAACTCCCATTAGAAGCCTAGCTATACACAGACAGGAAGAGGTCCTCAGAAATGTCAACAATTATTATATATGTATATGTTCATTTCAGACTATATAGTATGGTGGGATTGCAGAGGAGACATGAGCTCAGGGAATGGATGAAGTGGGGTAGATTCTGGTCTAGGATCAACCTAAACTTACTGTCTCACTGTGTCAGTATCCATGTATGCAGGATTACATAACAACAATTCCATCCAATATGTAAGTCTCTGTCAAACTAATAAAAATAATAAATATATTAAAAAGTAAATTAATTAATTAATAGACTCAATTGAAAAAATAAAACAAAGGGCTAGCTGATCTGGCCTCCTCCTTCTTTCTCTCCCGGGGGTTGCCCATCCTCACTCTCTGGGTTCTTGGTCCACACCTGAGCAGGAGCTTGGAGCTTTAAAGTATCTCTTGCACTCATCCTTTGCAATAGGGATTACGATCATCCTTCTTCTGCAGGTGAGGCCCAGAACAGTTAAAGGATTTGCCCCAATCTGCAGTCAGCAAGCACTGGAATCAGGATTTGAACCAAGCTCTGTTGACAGCATGGGCTCAGCTCTGAGTACCTCACCCCATAGCCTCCCTTTTTGGCTGTGGATCAATGCTAATTTTGGATAAGCTTTAATATGGATGAGCCCTCTGCCTGGAAACACGCAAGGAACAATCTGTATTAAGCTGGAAACGTGAAGGACCAGTAGCGGACAATTTCCTGCACAGCATACCTGGTGTCCCATGGGTGACCCAGCCTGGCTTCCTTGAGACCTCAGCTTTCCCACCTGCAATAGGGTCCAATTACTAAAACTCACCAGGGCGAAGCTGCTTTGGATCAGAAGCCAAATGTCAGGGGCGGGTAAGGGAAGGCAAAGTCAGTCCATGTTTCACCTGGTAATTCTTTTTTAAATGAAAAAAAAAAAAGCTTAATCTGAGATCAATATTTAAAACTCAGGAGACTTCACATAAAATGCAGACTTCCTTCTCCTGTTGACAAGCCACGCTGAGCCTATGTTCCTGAACACTCCCCTGGGAGGTGGCCTGCAGCGCTCTAGCTGGGCGGGGCAGGCTCCCCTTGAGGCATCTGTGGCCTTGACCTCTGCGGAAGCCGCGTCCTCAGCACACAGCTGGGGCCTGCACGGTGTTTGATGGAGAAGGACCCAACAGTATGTAGACTGGAGTTGCACTCCGTGATGAAAAGGCCAGATTGGCATTTTAAAAATTCATCGTCTTCTAATAATAAAACTGTATTTACAGAGAGCCGTGCTTCAGAGAGCATCCGGCTTTGTGCAAACATGACTCAGGAAAGCTCACAACTGAGGCTCCGGGAAGCAGAAGGTGACTCGGACTGCGGTTGCCACAGGTGAAAGAAGCAGGCACAATGAAAACGCAGGCTGCCCCAGGCAGGGTTCACAGTGTCGAGGTCATATGATATCCATTCAAGTCTTTGTCCAGCACCCACGTGCACCAGATCCTGTGGAAGGCACATGATCAGACATCTCCTCCTGGGTCCCATGCTCAATTCCTTATTCCTTGGCTGCAAAAGAGATGGAGGGAGAGGAAACTGGTCTTCAGAGATCCAGAAGGCCAAATGCCCCCTTGGTCACTTCCTGCATGTCCACCCT
>PVKS010026713.1:0-28346 GCA_004027875.1 Aplodontia rufa
AATCCCAGCACCACGTACACAACTAAGTGTTGGAGCAACGAAGGCCATGTGAAAAACTCAATGAAGTTGTTTCTCTCTCTGCCTCTCTCACTGTCCCTCTCTCTTAAAAAAAAAAAAAAAGGATTATGAGGGAAGGTGGGATGGGGGCAGAGAACAGAGCAGCAAAGCCTGCTGCCCTTGCAGGGAGAGCTCTGCTCTCCAATTCCATGCTCCACTGTTCCCTCAATGCTGTGTAAAAGGTCTTGGCTCATAGATGCCAAGACTGATGTTTTCAAGACACTATGGCCTTTGGGATCTGTATTACTCAAGATTCTCTAGACGAACAGAACAAACAGGAATATATGTACAGCCAATCTAATAAATCCTGCAAGCCAATCTAATAAATGCCCTTTTATAACTATAACTGGATGGTCCCACATGGCCACCTGCAGACTGGTGAGCTGGAGGAACCAGTAGCTTCTCAGTCCAAGAAGTCAGAGCCTCAGAAGAGGAAGGACCATTGATGCATCCCCAGCCTGGGACTGGAGACCTGGGAAACTCCCTGAAGTCACAGCAGCAATCCAAGTACCCACCTGAGAGGGAGAAAATGGTGCCTGCCGTCTTGGCTTCCTCCACCCTCCTTCCATCCAGGCCCCCAGCCCATTCGACCACACCGCCACATCCAAGATGGGTCACACACACACACACACACACACACACACACACAAGTCTCTTAATTCAATCCAATTGACAATCCATATCAGCCGTCACAGGATCCCATCCAAAGGAAAGGGGCAAGTTCATCTTTCTTGGGGTCTGCAGAGACTTTGACACCCATTTTCTCAGATGAATGGGAAAGGAGCAGAGGTTGGTTCTTGGAGGAAATAATATTCTCTTCAGGCCAGAAGCATAGCAGACAAACAGAATTCCCTTCACCAGGATTGTTTCTGGGGATCCAGGAAGCAGAGAAAGTTGCTGAGATGAAAACTTGAAGAATACGATGGAAGTGCCCGCATCAGGGGAGGTCAGAAGGTGATGCCAATACTAGATGACCCTGTTAGTAGGTCTCTTGTCTGGCAAAAATAGATAACTTTCTTCATTTCAAAACTGTTTTGCAGTTCCCCTTCCCTTTCCTAAGGCAATAGTGCACAACTTAAGTTATTTTTTGCTTCAAAAATTTGAATGAAAAACTTCATGCCGTGGACTATTTTTCTTCTGCAGCACACGTGTTCATTGCCTCCTCCAAATGCAAATGTTCTCTTATGCTTTTGAAATAACTTTCTATAATTTTGAAAAACTGTCTTGCAAAATCTAAAAACACCTTTAAACATGAATGCTTTCATTTTAAAAAATCTTTTCAAATATTTACTCTCTTAACAAGAAACAAACAGGAAGGGACTTTGCTTTCTGTCATTTTCCACAAAAGGACCAAGATGCAGATATGCCCAGAGGTCCCTGGTCCAAAGGAAAGAGCACACCAGACTAGGACTCGGTCATCAACCCACACACTGTGCTCTTCAGCCTCACCCACGACCAACCACAGAGTACAAGGCTGCCCTGAAGGTGTAGGTCACTCAGATGTGCCCAAAAGAGGGAAGGAGAAGCCTGCCAGCTGGGATCACTGAAGGACATTACCCACAGCTGCCGGAGCAGCAGGAAGCTGCCGGAGCAGCAGGAAGCTGCCATTCCACAAGGCAAACAGGCAATGAGAGGGTCCCCAAGAGGCCATGCCGGCCTTCCTTCTACCACCCATTCTCTCCCCAGCCCCACTTCTTTTGCTTTGTGGCCTTCAAACACTTTCTTTCTTTTCTTTTTTATTTTTTTCAGTCTTGTGTAATTCTGTTTCCTTGTGACCATCTCATTACACCAATAATTCCTGCCAGAAGCTACAAAGAGCCACCTATCGGCCACCCATGTTAACACAAACTCCTCCTCCCAGCAGAAGCACAGACTGACCCAGAGTGGCCAAAGACACCAGAAATGACATTTCTGGGAAGACCCACCGCAGCCTCACAGGCAGGTACTGCCACAAAGCAGAGCCACCAAGAAGAAACATTCCCGGGACTGGAGCAGTGCCTCGGTGGTCACGGTGCTTGCCTGGCATGCACGAGGACATGGGTTCAAACAGGCACCATGGATATAACAAAGTGTCAGACCAACAAAAGTCACATGAAAAACTAAATAAAATTGATTCTCACTTTCTCTCACTCTCACTCACTGTCCCTCTCTCATTAAAAAAAAAAAAAAAGGTGGAGGGGGGGAAGAAAACAAGAAGCATTTCTGTTCTCTCCCTGGAGGTCTCACAGCGCCTGTGCCTCTCCCGTCACTCCTGGGAACACAGAAGCAAGAGTAACATTGCCTGCCCAAGTAGATGGGCACAGAAGTCCTCAGGAAAGACTCACAAGTTCATGGAAGAAGGAACCACTCAGCCTGATGGAAAAACAGCCCTTTGCATTCTTCTTCATTCCAGTTTTCATGTGGGAAGGTCAAAGTCACCATTTGGCCCAGCCTTGCTCTCCCCAGCCAAATGCACATTCATAACGATGAACAGCATATGCACACAGCTTGTGGGCCAGGGACAGCTCTGATTCCGAATGTCAAAGGCACTCTAGGTTAAAGCTCCAATACGGAGGGAGTTTGTGGGAAGAAAGTAACCCTCGGGAGCCAGGCCCATTCCCTTAGACAGAAGAGGCCAAGCTTGGCCGGGGAAGACTCCTCCATGCTGCCTCTTCCTCAGCAGAAGGTCAGCACATCACGCCACAACTCATGGTTTCCTGATGGCTTTGTCACTGTGTCTTTTTCCAGGTGGTCTGCCTTCTCCCCATCAATCATCTATTCTGGAGGATTCATGCCAAGTTTTCAGAGATCCACAGTAATTAAATTTCAATTAAAAATCTTTGAGATGATACCTTTTTGCTAAGGTAGTAATGATTGATGGAAATGAATCAAAAGGCAGAGAGCAGCAAAAGTTGCTCTATAAATTTTAACCTTGTGATCCAGCCCTGTGGGTGCCCAGCTTTATTAACTCTGGAGCTGGGGAAGAAGGCTCCTTTCTCCATAGGCAGCCTCTGAGCAAACCAAACTAAGCACTGTGCAAATAGGGTTGTCAAGGTCAGACTGGAGGAAAACAGCCAGGCCAAAGGCAATTGATAGCACTTCCTCGAATGCAATCAAAAAGCTAAGAATCTGGCTGGGCATGGTGGTGCACACCTGTACTCTCAGTGGCTTGGGAGGCTGAGGCAGGAGGATCGAAAGTTCAAAGCCAGCATTAGCAGCTTAGTGAGCCCCTAAGTGACTCAGTAAGACCCGGCTCAAAAAAAAAAAAAAGGAAAGAAAGAAGTTTGTAAGCTCCTCTGGGTTCAATCCCTGGTAAAAACAAACGAACAAAAAACAGGATCAGGAATCTATGAATTCTGTGTCTCGTTGTCAGGCCTAGTATGCTAAGTCCCAAAATTTAATCTTTTAATATTCCTTTCTTAACATCTATCATTTCAGAATGAAGACACTTCTCCACAAAGCATTGCGTCACCACACTTTGGAGAGAGGAAGAGGGAGAGTGGGAGGGAGCTCAGCCAACCCAGCTGCTCTCTGGGTTCCTTCTTTCACCTCCCCCTTCCTCTCTGCTCCTCCTTTTTTTTTTCTCTGTCTCTTTCACTCTCTCTCTCTCTCTCTCCCTCCTCCTCTCTCTTTCTATATCTTCTTTTCTCTCTTCCTTTCTCTATCATTCTCTCTCCCTCTTTCTTTTCCACTTTTCTCCTCCTCTTAACCTTTCTCTTTTCCTTTCTGCCTCCCTCCTCCTTCTATCTTCTCTCTTTCCCTTTCCTTCTCCCTGCCTTTTTCTCTCTCTCTCTTTCTCTTTCTTTCTTTCCTTCTCTTTGTCCCCCACAACCTGTCTGTTTTCCTTCCTCACTCTCCCTCCTCCTCCTTTTATCTTCTTCCCTTTCTCTTTTTCTCCTTCACTAAAGTAGCTCCAGATTCATTCATTCTAGGGCAGGCACTGACCCCCTGCTCCCTGAAGCCTGGAAGATCATAGGGGGCCTCCACCCACCCAGACCTGCCCCCGGAGCTCTCCCCTACAGTCCCATCCCCGCCTGAGGGCAGCAGAGCCCAGTCCTGGGGGAAGCCTCTCGGAAGCCAGCACCCAGCCCAGGGCAGTGCCCCTCCACCCACCACCAGCCTCATTTCCTGTGCACAAGAGGCCTCTGCTGGAAGGACAGAACTTTGCATGATCACCCACAGCTGCTGCCATGTCTCTTACTAACCTGTTTTTTTTTTTCCTTTGACAAAGTTGGAAATAACATTTTTTAAAAATGCAATTAGAAACGTCTTCATTTCTGCCTGCATTTTTCTCCAACTCAGGTCACAAAACCTAGTGTTTATTCTCACTTAGTAGAGAAGCCTCCACTTTGGGCAAAGAGAATATAAGCTCCCCTAGGCCTGATCATTCCACCCACAGCCAACCTTCTCCTGCATTTACTAGGTGCTTACCCTGTCCTGGGCACTGGAAAGACTATCTTATTGAGTCCTCACAAAAATGCTATGAAATAGTTATTATATTAACTTCATCTTAAAGATAAGGAAACTCAGGCTTAGAAATTACGTGATTGGTTCACGGTCAATACATGATGGAACCAAAATAATGGAGATTCGATATCAGAGCACGAGCCAGTGGCCATAGCACACTAGGTATAACCCTTGCCCCCCCCCCAAATCTTTCACTTCAAATACCAAAAATATCTTTAGAGAAGGATGCCAATATGCCAATCACCCAACTTAGTGACTATAAAAGAGTGGAGTGCTCCTCTTGCCCACCTTAGCAAACCATGCCCCCGACAGCCTTTCTCACTGGAAACACCAATGCCACTGCCACATCCAAGTGCAGGTACGTGGGTAATCAGGTGTTCCTTGGCTGAGGGGAAGCTCAGGGGCCCACCCTGCCATCTCCAAGGCCCACCTGTGTGTCTGACCTCAAAGCCCATATGGTTACCTATGAGGATGCTTTCAACCAGAAGATGAAAACGCCTGGCTACAAGTAAGTTTAAAAAGTAAGGTCTTTTTAAAAATACCATTCCAAAGTCAGAGACAGAAAGATCTATGTCATACACGAAATCAGCCCTCCCGTGTTAGCAAGTAATTCAACTTTTTAGACCATGGTCTGACCATCATCTGCAGGTCAAATGATCTATGCATGACCCGCCTGCATCCCCCCCACCTTGTTGCATCTTCAAGATGGCCAAGCAGGGTTGTAAAGGGTCAAGAACCTCACCCATCCCCTTCTGGGTGCTCAGTGCTGCCCCTCCCACCTCTGCACTTCCCCCTGCTTCCCAGGTGACACTTCACAGCCACTACCCAATGCCTGTCCAGGTTCCTATCTGTCCCCCTCTGGGCTTGCTTTGACGGCTTAACACCGAGGCAGTGATAATTATAATAGCTCAGATTTGTTGAATAGGGATTGTGTGGTATATCAATATCTATGCATCTCTCATTTAGTCCCCACAACCTATGAGGTGGGCAGTGCCCATGGTTAAATATAAAGAAACTAAGGCACAGAAACACTCAGGACTTGTGTCCAAAGTCAAATAGCCTGCCGGGATTAATGCAGGACTCAAACACTGATTTCGAAGCTCATAATCTTTAACTGACATACCAATTAGGATGCTTTTTGTTGTAAAATTAGAATACATGAGTACAAGTGGATTAAATAAATAAGGTCATGGTATTAAAATCACATTATAAGAAGAGCACAATTAATAACCACTACAGAAATCAGTATGGAGGTTCCTCAAAAGAGTAGGTATGGTACCACCATATGACCCAGCTATATCATTCCTTGGTATTTATCCCAAAGAATTAAAGTCATCATACTACAGTGATGCATGCGTACCATGTTTACAGCAGCACAATTCACAAGAGCCAAGCTATGGAACCAACCTAGGTGTCCATCAGTGGATGACTGGATAAAGAAAATTGTGGTATATATATACAGTGGAGTTTAACTCAGCCACAGTGAAGGACAAAATCATGTCATTTGCAGGAAAATGGATGGAACTTGAGTGTTTCATGTTAAGCAATAAGCCACTCAGAAAGTCGAGTCATGTTTTCTCTCATATGTGGAAGCTGGAGAGGAAAAAGGGGGAAGAAATTGGTGGGGGGAGAATCTCATGTAAGCAGTAGAGAAAGAGGACTGGGAGAGGGAGCAGGTAAGGGAAAGGGAAGATGCTGGAGAATGACATTCACCAAATTACGTTATGTGCATGTATAAATATGTCACACTGAATCCCACTATTGTGTATAATTATCATGCACCAATAAGAAATTATATAAAAAAGCAGAGCAAAACAAGATGGTTGCAGGGTTGGTTTAGCAGCTCAATGTCTCTGATATCCCTGTATAAAAAATGTTTCTTCAAGGTCACAACAAGGGTACAGCAGCCAGTCCTCAAACCATAGCTTCTCAACTTCACCCAGCAGCAGGTTCACTTCAGGTCTCTTATCAGGCAGGAAAACCATCCCCAGAACATCCACTTGGGGTTCATTTGCCAGAAAGGTGTCACATGCTTAACCCTACACCAATTCCTGGTACAGGGAAATAGGATTAAGAGTAGCAAATTATGATTCAATCCCTGAAGGTGGAGCAGAGAAGAATCAGGCTGTTGGGTGGCCAGCCGATAGACCCCGCTCCAGCTGCTGCGAATGGGAGATTGTCTCCTAGGACCCAATAAAGTTCACAAAGTCATAATGAATAACAATAACAGAGTAAGAACAGGAGGGTGCTCCTGCATATACTATGAGGCAGGAATGAGTGCTAGCTTCAAATAGGGATATCCACAGTCCAGAAGGTAGCGTTTCCTGGGACTTGTAGATAATTCTACATATTATTGTAGACTTTTTACTTTTCTTTTTTTTTTGGCACCAGGGATTGAACCCAGGGGCGCTTAATCACTGAGCCACATGCCCAACCCTTTTTTTATTTTGAGGCAGGGTCTAAGTTGCTGAGGGCCTCGTTAAGTTGCTAAAGCTGGCTTTGAACTTGGGATCCTCCAGCCTCAGCCTCCTGAGCTGCTAGGATTACAGGTGTGCACCATCTCACGTGGCTATTGTAGTCATTTTTACTACTCACTGTATGGAATGACATGGCACAGAGGGGACTCAACAAACCTTGTTTAAAGACTGAAACCAACCTAAGGAGTTCAACCATATTATTTCTGCAAACTTTTCTTTCACTTGTGACACTTGTCTACAGATGTGAGAGATATTTATAAAACTTGAAATTACGATGCAATGCCCCCAATTTTGCTAAGCCCGTTTACTCTTTGTCCCCTGCTAAAGGGCTCAAAGATATCTTCACAGATTAGTCCACCCTCAGCTTGTCTATCACAAGCCCAGAGCCCAGCTTTACTGACCAGCTAACCTTGTGTTTTTCCTCCCTTATAAATTAATTACAAGGAGGCTAGAGCCAGACCCTGGTCATTGAGACAAGAGGTCTATTATCATGTTTTAAATCCAGATAAGATGTAACGTCATACAATCTAAGGCATTTATAGAGATGTATTGGGAAGTGGGGGAGGGATAAGAGTGTGTAATTGGGGGGGGCGGTTGGGGATAAATCTAATTTTCAGAATTTATATCTATTTTATTTCATTAGAAGCTTGTTTGATTGTTCAACAAATAAATTTCTGAATTAAAAAATTTACTCTTCAAAAAAAATAAATTAATTACAATAAAGACTCATTTCTCATTTGAACTTTTTTCTTTTTTTCAACATAAACTTTCCAAAACACCTTTCTTTCAGTATGCTTTGTTTTGGTACTGGAGATTGAACCCAGTGGCTCTACCAGTGAGCCACATCCCCAGCACTTTTTGTTTTTAATTTTGTGACAAGGCCTCACTAAATTGCTGAGACTAAACTTGAACTTGCGATCCCCTCTGCCTTAGCCTCCCAAGTATCTGGGATTACAGTCATGAGCCACCACACTGGGATTTCAAGTGTTGAACAAGATGGCCTTACCTAACTGTGGCTCACCTCACGGTCATCTTAACCTCACAGGACTTGACACCAACTGCAGTTGTCACATTCATTTGCTTGCATATTGTCTGTCTCCCCTACAAGAATGGTTTACCAAAGCAGGGGCTTATCCTCCCTTTGCATTACCATAACCCTAGTGACGAGGACAGCACTTGCCCATAGTGGTCCACAATAAATGCTTAATAAATAATGAATAAATCTTAAGTAAACAGTTTTTAGGGTTAGGATATAAGTGCATCTTAACACCAGTTTTGTCTGTGACCTTCAGGATTTTGTACATCACTCTGGTTCCTACCTCTGATAAATCAATTAGTCAATAAGATTCCTCCATTCACACAGAAATAACACTAAGTGCTTTTTCCACATAACCCCTTTAATTTTCTGTGCTGATTGAATTGATAAGATTGCGTTCGGTCAAGGGGGACTCTGCAAGTATTGACAAATGCTTTTAATTTCCCACACAAATAATGCTTACTTGTTTTTCTCCCTAAATCTAACCAAGCTGGGGATAAGTTTCATATCGAAGAGCTAGAGGTAGCCAAGAGAATGTTCTTTCTCAGGTTTGGCACTCTAGGAATGTTTGGGAAACATATCCTTATTTCTCCCGCACTCCAGTTCACCTTCAATCCAATAGGGAACAAAATCTCTCCATTTATTTTCCAAGTGACTTCCATGGTTTGAAAATGTCTCAGAATAAAAAAATCAAGTAAGAGAAAATAAGAGTTACAGTGAATGTGAATGAGAAAATTGCCATTTTTTATTGATCTCTCTGTCCTGAAACGGGAAGATACAGTCCTGTGAACTGATCTCTCTTCATTCCATTCTCTCTGGAATGTGCTTTGCAAGAACATAGTTAGGACCTGGACCTGGTCAATCTCCTTTTGTTTGCACAGCTACTAACAAAATACTCTCAGAAACCCAGAGCCAAGGGTAAGTATATCAGATTCCATTCCAGAGAATGTGGTGACATAAATCTACTAAAGTGCCAACAACAGCTGGCCATGGTGGAGAATGCCTGTAATCCCAGCAACTCAGGGGGCTGAGGAAGGAGGACTGCAAGTTCAAAGCCAGCCTCAGCAACTTGGTGAGGCTCTAAGCAACTTAACAAGACCCTGGCCCAAATTAAACAATTAAAAATGGGCTGGGTGTGGCTCAGTGGTTAAGTTTCACTGCGTTCAATCCCTGGTACCAAAAACTGAATAAATAAAAATAAAAGGCTAAAAATGACCATTAGCATTGTCACACATGAACTGTGAAAGAACAGTTTGGATATTACTGTTCTCTCAAAAATATGATGGGCACATTTCTCTCCTTTTTATAAGTGGTTGTCAGTATGTATTTATGTCCACTCATTAATTTATTCTTCCCTTATGAATTACTCTTTTCTGATGTCTTTTTCTTTTTTATTTTTTTTTCCTTTGTTTTTTTTTTTTTTCTGATGTCTTTTTCTGAAGGAATTTGTCTATATTGGCTTCATTTTCACTATTGCTTCATGTACTAGTTGGATGACAATGATTATATCAAAACACAATACAAATACAATGAAACCACAATAAAAGTACAACTTATTTTGTTTCAGACCCTATTTATGCTCAGTACTATCTGTGATGGTCAGGGATTATTATTTATATTACAAAGAGGAACAAACTAAATTCAGAAGGTCAAACTGTCCTCCAAGATCACATAGCTAGTAAGCCTCAAAAAGTGGATTTGAATCCATAGAAGTGTGGCTGAAGCCCTGCCTTCTCTAGGACACCAGGCCCAGGACCACACTATGGGCCAGAAGGGGCCACGCTCTTCCACTAAGTTATCTTGTTTATTCTCTAAAATGAATTTACAAGATTGTATTATTATGCCCATTTTACCACAAGAAAATTGAATGAAGAGGTTAAGCAACATATTAAGGTTGAAGAAGTGGTAAGGGTGGATTTGTGATGTAAACTCTGGTCCAACAACTTTGACACCCACTTCACAGGGCCCCTATCATAGAACCTGCATGATTAGCAAAGAGCAGTGTCCTCCTTTCTGAGGTCCAGCCCTTGATAAGTCTGTGTGCATGTATGTGCGTGTATGTGCATGTGTATGTGTGTATGTGCATATGTATATGTTTGCATGTAAGCATGTAAATGAGCAAAGTTTTAATATGGAAAAAGAGGACTATATTTATTTTTTTTTCAAGTTACTGAACCTAATGCTTCTCCATTTTAAAACCAAAACCACTCAGTCTCAATTATAAGTCCAAGCATTTATTGCTGGTCCTTTCCATAACAAATTACATGATTCTTTCCAGAGAAAGATCTCTCAAACATCTTAATTTAGATTCTTCAAATTTTCCCATCTATCAAGCAGAAATTGCCCAGCTCAATATTAGGAACAATGGAATGTTTATGGAATGATTAAATAAGCCACACATAAACTATCAAATTGCTAGTACAATTCATGTAACTTTTATTTTTATCAAACTTACAGCAAAAGTGTAAAAGCAGTACAAAAACTTTTCACATGGCTATCTGTATCCAAATTAGCTTCTTATTAACATTTCCCCCATTATTTTTATTATTAATGTAATTATATAGACATAATAATGTGGAATAAAAAATTTTATGGCAATTTATAATTAATCAATATAAATAAATGAATTTAAAGTTAAGCTAAAGGGCACACCATTTTGGTCCCAGGATTAGCAAGTCTATATTCACTGCTCTTGAATTGGAAAGTTCATTTCATTTGGCCAAATCTGAAGCCCATACGCAAGACCCATGTCAGAATACCCCCAAATTTCCAATGTGACCATAGCAATGTCCATTGCAATGTAAGCTTATTTTTAAGAAAGGGTCATTCTAGCAGTCTTTTCAAAAGTAAGCTGTTGCTGTTGTTATTGTTACAACTGTTTTAAAACAAAACTCACAATGAAAAAAGAATCCTACCCCAAAGTAGTAATCAAACAACAACTATCAACCCCTAACCTGTCCAGCAACAACGATCCATATGGCTGCCACCAAGAAATCTCTACTGTGATGTTTGACTCTCCATTTCCTCTGGAAATAATAACAAAGCTCTTTATCTTAATTATTCAGAATTTCTCAAGACTCACTATGAAAAGCCTAGAATTACCTCCAAACCTCCCACATTTGGCTCAGTAGATACTGCCATGGTCAGGTTCATGTGACTCCCTGAAAGGCTATCTGCTTGTAACTGGTTCATATAGTGCTAAAGCTATAAGGTGAAGGGCTAAAACGACAGTCCTGGGAGATTCAAGAATACCTAAATCAGGTGCATTGATGCCTGTCTATAATCCCAGCTGAGGCTGAGGCAGGAAGATCTCAAGTTCAAGGCCAGACTTGAACTTAGTGAGACCCTGTCTCAAAATAAAAAATAAAAACAACTGGTGGTGTAGCTCAGTGGTAGAGCACCCCTGGATTCAATCTATAGTACCACAAAACAACAACAGTAGCAAAACAGAACACCTAGGCACAGGCTTGTCTGAGGACATCACCTGGTAACAACCTTCCTGAAAGTATTCACTGCACGAACATGAGTGATCAAACATGAGTGAGCAAGCAGAAGCATCTTTTCATCTCTTCAGCTTCTCTCCATCCTGTGCTCTAGAAAGGCTTTGTTCCCAGTGTCCACTGAAAATACAACCAGATTCCTTCAGTAAACATCTGTCAGGGAAGTCACATGAAAAGATCGCTTCAGTTTATCCTTGCAGGTAGGTTTCCAAGGGTAAAATAATACGGTTTGTGACTCTTCAGTCATGAGGAAGCCATTGTCACTAAATCTGCCGGGGATGCTTCCTACATCCAACCAAACAAAGGGAGCAACGGCTGAGGTTTTCAGAGCAAATACAAAAGTGTCACCTTGTTGAGAGATGTTGGCCTGGAAAAAAGAAAGAAAAGAAAACGAAGTGAAGGTTGAGGAAGAACCACACAGCCCACAGGCAATGCCTGGCAGCACGTTTACGTGAGTCTCAAGGAGCACACTGCCAGTTCTTGCATTCTGCCACTGCTAAAGTCATATATTCCACGTGTGGTTTCAGACACTTGAACAACACTTGGAAAATGACGTAAGTCTGTGGAACATTACCAAGTTGTAATCTCACACCAAGGAAACGTGCAGATTTCAGTTGTTAAGAAGGCTGTTTCACAATAAGATAAAGTTTTATATTTTTTATAATTTTTCTTAGAGTAGCATCAAGAAGGGAACATTTTGGTATAGTCTAAATGAACTTCTAAGGATATATCTGGACCTAGCTGCAGAGAGCAACCAGGGAGCATACATTCGATTCTTTTGAAAACGTCCAGCATTCTAGAATCTACTGCCAGGCAGAAAACTTTACCATTCTCTCTCTTATTGCATAGTACAGTAAAGTCACATTATCAGTATTTTTTCCACATTTTTCTTCGTGCATTATAGTTGTACATAATGATGGGATTTATTGTACACATTGATACATGCACTCAGCATAACAGTAGAATTTGGCCAATATTCCTCCCCAGCACTTCCACCCACCTTCACCTGTATGAATTCTACATAATCTCAGCAAAGAGGGAGAAGACCCTTTAAATCCTATAGACTCTATTCCACTTAATTGGCCGAATGAGCATGCCCCCCAGAGCAAGGATGAGCTGCTCCCCAGAGGGTACGAGTTTGTGAACCTTTCTCAGGGGAGTAAAGAATCAAATGTGTCTTTAAATCTGTGCATCTGTCATGCAACAGGGCACCTCAACATGCATAAACATACACTGTAAGATCTTTCATAATATGTTATGTGTGCCAGAGAATTTCAAAAGGTAGTTTTTTACAATATCTAGTTTATCCTCATATACTCATATATTCAGGGTCCTGAGTGGTCAATAAGAAAAACTAAACTGACGGAAGCAGAAAAAGACCTGAACAGAGTGCAAGAGGTAACTCTGGGAGGGCCAGAGGCTCAGGCTTGCAGCTGATGCCACGCTTGTTCTGGTGAAGACCCTAAAGCAGCCACGCATTCTCTTGGCTCACCCCAGGCAGCCCAGAGGGGGCCAAGGAAGCCCTGGCTGCTTTAGCTTGAGGCCAACGCCACCAGACACTGGCTCCTCACTCACCCTTGCTGTCTTCTAATAGGAAATCTCATCTCTGTGCCTCTGACTGCAGAACCAGAGGTTCAATCTTGTATCCCAGCTTCAGAAAGGCCAGGAGAACAATGACCTAGCCTATATTAAGCTCCAAATAAATGTTAACAGATAGCATTATTACTATAGTATTATTACTATAGCTCTTTAGGATGGACAAGTCTCACTGAAATACAAATCAGGGAAGGCAAATAAAGAAGCCCTACCTCTCCTGCATCCCAAATTAACTCTAGGAAATGAAGGACTTAGCTAAGGGATGAAAAAAATTTGTTTTCAGAGTCATAAGTTTAGAAGCTTCAAATTTGTTCAGTATTTTTTCTTTGCTGAGAAAAAAATAAAAGCTATATAAGCCTGTGTCCATCTCTCCATCCTTCTTTTCTTTCTCTCTCTCTCTCTTCTTTTTGTGCTGGGGATTGAACCATGGGTGTTTTGCCACTGAGCTACATCCCCAGATCCGCAACATATTTTTATTTGAGACAAGACCTCACTAAGTTGCTGAAACCTGGCCTCAAATTTTCAGTCCTCGGGGCTGTAGTGATGGCTCGGCGGTTACAGGGCTTGCCTGGCATGTGCGAGTACATGAGTTCAAACACCAGCACCACATACACAATGAAGTGTTGGAGCAAATGAAAACCAGACCAAAAAACTAAATAAAACTGATTAAAAAAAAATATTTTTCAGTCCTCCTGGCTCAGCCTCCTGAGTCTCTGGGATTACAGACATGCACTATCACACCCAGCTATCTCATTTCCTTCATGTCTGTTCTACCTCAGTTGTTACAGATAACTAAGATTTCATCATGTAAATATTTCACTATCAATCTGAAAATAAGATATGTTCTCAATTTTTTAGGCCTCTTTCAAATAAACCACAAGGACTAGGTATTTTGAAATCATTATTTCTAAAGTCAATTTTTTAAAAAATATTTCTCAAAGATTTTCTCAATAAATGAAAAGCCTAAAAAAAACTTAAAAGTTGTGAAAGAATAAACTTTCTAGAAAGATACTGTCAGTTACTATGTGTAGGGGGCAAAAGATGGAAAAGCTTTCAGTCAACTAGACAGATTCCAAATTCTTCATCGGCACAATACATACATCCTAAAGGTCCTATTTGTGTGTGTGTGTGTGTGTGTGTGTGTGTGTGTGTGTGTGTGTGTGAATTTTAAAAAGATTTGGTGACTATGCTGCTTTGAAGCAATAAATCAAAGAGGGGTAGTGATTAATAATATTTGTACTTAAATAGTCAAAATTTGGAGTGTGTCAACTGAGATCCAAGGCTTCCTAGGTTTAGGACCCTGAGCTTGTTTAACTTCCCTGAAGGGGCTTTCTTACTCGTAAACACAGATGACCACACTTCAGGGTTGCTATGAGATCACCATGCAGCGGAGCACCGGGAACAGAGCCTGGCACCCAGTAGAGGTGCGATCAGTGGGGATGCCTGGAACCTCCTCTCCGCCACTACCCCAGCCCCACGTGGGAAGGATGGTGGGCGAGCACCAGAGGCAGAACCTGAAAACTTCAACAAATGCTCATTTTTCTTGCATCCAGTGGGAAGGGGCCAATCTCCCCCAGGCCTCAGGTAAACTCACTTCCAAGAGAAATTTGCAAGTAGCAGGATGCGATGCACCGGCTCAAGAGCAGAGCACTAGTCAAAGCCATCACACTTACTGTGATATGTGGCTTCTGGAGCCCCACTGCACTGTTCAGAGAGGACAGGAAGTGATAGTTGGTGGGGCTCAAGTGTTCATGGCCAGCTGAAAGGTAAAAGGAAACCACACAGCTTTGCCGGGTACACTTCCCACATCTCTTCAGCAGTTTATTCACTGGTTCCTCATAGACGGGCACAGCCCTCCCAGCTTTAATGACAAAAGGTTTAGTCACAGTGGAGCACAAAGGTTTCAGGGAACTCCACGAATGGATTCGCACCTGGGGAGAAATAAAACAATAAAAGCATGTCACTCAACTTGCCAGTCTCCATTTCTTCATATATAAAATGAGAATAATAATAGTGCTACGTTTCTTCATATATAAAATGAGAATAATAATAGTGCTAGTGTCACAGGTTGGTGTGAGAATTTTAAAAATAATCCATGGAGATCTGGAGCAGTGGTTCGGTGGTTAGAGCACCTGCCTGGCATGTGTGGGGACATGGGTTTGAATCCCAGCACCATGTATGCAATGAAGTGTTGAAGCAACAAAGGCCACATGAAAAACTAAATAAAATTGATTCTCTCTCTCTTACTGTCCCTCTCTCTCTTTAAAGAAAAAGAAAAGGAAAAAAAGAGAGCAGTACCTGGCACACTGCCAGGATTCTATAAACATGACCTATTTCCAGTGTTATCAGTGTCCCCAAAATTATAGCCAATAGAGACCTATGTTTCTACCCTTTTTACTTAACCTTGTCTTAAAAGCAAGAGTATTTTTCTTTCTACACACTCAATCTGGATAGTTTCACTGATTTCAATTTTTAATATACCATTTTTAGCTATTTCTTTTTGTAAAATTTGGACTACTTCCAGCACCTCATAATTATAAATAATCTTACATTTACGTGGCACTTGATGCTTACATAATCTGCTTTCATCTAATTCTTTTATTCACTATTCATGGAAAACTTCAAAGGAAACAGGTTGGTGTCATTTCACAGAGCAAGAAACTGACTCACCAAGACTCAGGGATTTGCTCAAAATTATGTAATAAAGATGGCAAGTTTTAACCTGAATATCATAAGATTGTATTCTGACTCCAAATACAACCCATTTTCTGCAACAAGCACTAAAAATATTGTGATACAATTACTTTTTCTTTTAGTTGTCCCAAAAGCAATACAGCCAAACAACCAAGGAAATAATTCTAAAATTCCTCCTCTATCTTAGAAAAAAAAAATACAAGTGACTTACGGTGAGCCGAGCTTTAGAGTTCGAGGGAAGGTCTGACACACCATAGACACGAAACACACCTTCATCCTCGAAGCCTACTGGCAACAGCGGAGCAAAGAAACGCCGAGCAAAGTAATGGAGCATTTTCCACTTTCCTCCGTACTCTGGAAATCAGCAAGAGCGTTACGGGACGGCAGGGTCAAGCAGTCAGACCCTTGTCCACAAGGTCCAGCTATGTGTGGCTCATCGGGATTTTCGGGAGTGTGTGAGGGAGTGGACAATGGAGGTCAACTCCCTCACACACTCACTCCCTCACAAACTCACACCCCGTTTGTTAAGGCCTCCGATCAGGCATTTTGGACATCAGGTTGTGCATCCTTACAACATCTGGGTGAGGCTGCAGAAAGAACCCACTTTTCAAAGGAAGGGACAGGGGGCTGGAGCGGTGGCTCGGCAGTTACAGCGCTTACCTGGCATGCGCAAGTACTCGAGTTCAAACCCCAGCACCCACGTACACAACTAAGGTTCAGAGCAACGAAAGCCATGTGAAAAACTCAATAAAAATTGATTGTCTCTCTCTCTCTCTCTCTCTCTCTCTCTCTCACACACACACACACACACACACACACACACTGTCCTTCTCTCTTTAAAAAAACAAAATAAAACCCTGATCAAAGGAAGGGACAGGGGCAAGCAGTGAATTCGAACACACTGGAGGCAGGATTCTCAGCGACCCTGATCCTAGATACCACTTTCTCACATGCAGTTTTGCTTCAGGAGCTCAATGTTCCTTTTTATTACAAACACAGGAAGGAAAAGTGCCATCAGCAGGGAAGGCCTGTTGCAAATACTCATTTGTAAGAGGAACTAAGAACTCAAAGTCTCTTTTTTCCATAGGCTTGAAACCCTCTAAGCAAACCAGACTTAGCTGGTGTGAATGTGGCTGTCAAGGTCAGACTGCAGGGAAACAGCCAGGCCAATGGCAATTCACTGCAGTTCCTCAAATGAAATCAGAAGCTGTCAAGAATCTAAAATTCGGGGTCTCGTTGGCAGATCTAATATGCTAAACCCCCAAACTCAGTCTTTTAACCTCTTCCTTTCTCAACATTTGTTATTTCGGAACGAAGACTCTTCCCCCAAAGCATCACATTACCAAATTTCAGAGACAGGAAGAAGAAAAGGAATGGGGTGTGGGGCATGGAGAGACAAAGAGAGAAGGAGGGGAGAGAGATCTTTCTCAATGACACAAAAATATAAAATAAACAAAATTTGCTAAAAACAGAAAATGAAACTTTCTGGAAAACTATTGTCAGTTACTATGTGTAGGGGGGAAAGGACAGGATAGGAAAGTTTTTCCATCAGCTGTACATGGGTACCAAATTCTCCAATAGCACAATTTTTCTTTCTTTCTTTCTTTTTTAAAGAGAGAAGGACAGCGAGAGACAGAGAGAATCAATTTTTATTGAGTTTTTCCACATGAATTTCGTTGCTCTGACACTTAGTTGTGTACGTGGGTTGCTGGGGTTTGAACCCATATACTTGCGCATGCCGGGAAAGCGCCGTAACCACCAAGCCACCTCTCCAAGCCCCTCGAACAATTTTTCTAACACATCCTAATCATCCTATTTTTTCTTGGAAATTATAAAGAGATTTCATGATTAAGACACTCTGAAGCAATAAATCAAAGGGAATAGAGTGATTAATAGACTATACTTAAAAAGTCAAAATTAGAGTGTTTCAGTTGTGCTCAATGCTCCCTAGCTACACAGGTTGTTACTTAACCTCTCTAAACAGAATTTCTCACTTGTAAAATGCAGATGATAATGCTTCAGAGTTGCTGAGAAAGTCAGAGCTTACACAGTAAAGGACGTAGAACACAGACTGGAACCTACCACAATCACCAGGGAAGACGTGCCAGGTATACATAGTGCAAGCCATTGAGGCAGAAGAATGATAAAAATCAGTTTCTTTGGAGTTTTGTACAATTTCAGTTTTCTAACTTCAATCCCAAATGTTAATATTTCTTCATAACAACTGGCAGGGGGTGGTGGGGTGGGAAATCTGTGGGGTAGAGAAGCTTTTCCTATGGAATCTATAAAATGAATGAGAACTCACATTTGAAAGTCGTCTCCTACGTGGAAGGTGGCTTCTAAGGTAACCATACAATCTGATGTGTGATTTCCATGACAGAGGAAAGACTGTAAATGGGTGATTCCAGAAGTCAAAGCCACTAACAGAATACACTCAGGAGAACAGGAATTCAAACAAAAGGTCTCACTGATACACAACACACTGTATGTTATTAATCAGTAATAAAAGTCGGATAACAGCCAAAAATGTTTGTGTGCTATCTGGCTTTGCTATTAGCTCGATCACTTTCCAAGTTTGTGAATGAAGCAAAATGCCCATGTGGATTTTATTTTTATTTGCAAAATTGTACCCATAATTTTTTAAAGAAATATATTCAAATCTAAAGATTCTAAGTCATTATTGAGCCCTTAAAAGTATCACCATCCCAGGAGATAAGAGATGACACATAATCCCCAACTGCACACATGAGTGGTGGATTTATTGAGCCAATAAACAATTAAACAGGGGCCAAGAGACTGCCCAGAGCAGAAGCAGATATCGCAAATATAGTCACAGTCTCTTTCTGGTGCAGGTGGAGCATTACTAATCCAAAAATTCAAATTCCAAAATTTTCCAAATCTGAGACTTTTGAGCACCAGCATGACACCACAGGTGGAGTTTTAAAAAAAATCTGAAATATTTTTGTTTCCAATCATTTTTGGATAAGAGATACCCATTTTCTCTAATAAGTACAAGGAGCCCGCAACCCTCTCCATACAGGAAGGGTCCTGCAAGAATTTAGAAAGCAGCCACATTCACCCTGCCATCATTCTCTTGTACTTGGGTCTACCGACCCTTCCTGAAGAACTCACAAATAATCCACATGCAGTCATTTAAAGCAAGATTTCCAAAAGTTGCACTCTCCAGTTTCTTGAATCGAACTTAGCTTCAGAAGCTGACAAGCCCTTTCACAGATAGCATGCAGGGTCGACGTTCAAGTGTCTCTGAACAAAATCTGTTTGTCCACCTTTCTAGCATCCCAGCCATCCCCCCACAGACCACACAACTCTCATTCAATGCTCTTCTTTGTGGTTGGTCACAGAAATGTGATCAAAAAATCTAATTCCCTATAGGAGTTATCCATTTGGCACTAGTAAAAGCATGTTTGGAAGGAACTCTTCTGTATATGCATCCATTCCAGTTTAAGAGCCTCACCAAGCAAGTGGTTTTTTATTATACAGTCTTGCCTCAATTCAACCCAAACTACTGTTTATATTACAAACCCAACTTTGCTTCAAATCACCTCTAGTGAAGGACAAAGACTTATTATTACTCCTTAATTTTTTTAATGTACCAAAATAGATGGGATCATTCAAACTCCAAGTTCAATGATAGATAAGTAGATAGTTAAACTGGTTCAGCTAGTACTTTACTACCTTTTCCCCCCAAAATAAATAAGGCATAATAAAGATGATTTTTATGAACTTAAAGGGTAGTCAGAGAAATGGGAATATTAACACTTAAGTAGACCTATCTTCCACTTGCTTGAATTCTCCTACACAGCACAATGGACACTTAAGTTCAGAAGGGATGCTTAAGTTCATGCCCTGATGGCCTTGGAAAGTTCTCTTAAATAAATTCAAAATTCTCTGCAATAATTTCAAGACATATGACTGAGATCTTTGTACATGAATTCCTCCCTTACCACCCTGCTATTAGGACTCTGCACAGCACAGATCAGGTGGACCACTTCTAGGGCTCATGGAGAGACCAATGATGGATGAGCGGTGGCTGAAGTCCTCAGCCTCATTTCTGCTTGGGTTAATCTCACCTTGGCTCGGAGCTTTCTCAGTCACTCTCCACACAGATATTGCTTTCACCCTCACACACAAAGAGAACTGAAACACTTACCTAGTGAAGACCAGGAAGGAGCCTGCCAGATGTCATTCAACTGCCAATAAAGCGCCCCCATGGTGTGGCCTTCTCCATTCACTATCTCACTGCGACTGCGGCGATAGAATTCAGTTTCTGTTTTGACACACTGGGCCTGCATCACCTGATTCAGGGGAAAGGATTTATACACACAGATGTTACTGTTTGGTGTAGATGGTCTAGATCTGAGAAAATTACAGGTTTGGGGTGTTGTGTTTTGCTTTTAAACAAATTAGATTAGCATTAGTAATACCATTATTATACCAGTCCTGGAACTAGTGCCTTAGCACAAGAGAAGCTGGTCCTATAAGAATGGTTTTGTCTGGGAAGCTTGGTGTTTGATTTATTATAACAATGCATGACACAGGAAATAGGATGGTGTGAAGGTTTTTGGCTAATAATAGTGTAGCGAATGAAGAATATCAAAGACTATTATTGCAGAGCCAATGCTATACGTAGTCAAATAGTAGTTTTCCTTCAACAGTGCACTTTGCTAATACATTCTGGCTATTTAAAAAAAACTTATTAGAAAAAATCTATAGGCATTTTTGGATAATCTCCAACCCCTTTTGCTAGTTCAAACAATTGTTTTTACAACATGATTTTTTTAAAAGAATGAATTTTATTTAGTTTTTCATGGGACTTTCGTTGCTCCAACACTTCATTGTGTACATGGTGCTGGGTTTGAACCTGAATTCTTGTGCATGCCTGGCAAGCACCGTAATGACTTGAGCCACGGCTCCAGCCCCTTACATCATGATTTTAATAACGTAAGATTTCTTATGAATGCAGTTCCTTCATTATAGCAGAGCAGATGATAAATTTTAGCAATGAGACAAATGGACTTAGTTTTTGCTTAAGAGGCACTGAAGACCTTCATGCAGGATCCTTAATTACTGCAGATTTTGAAATATCAGTCTCCATCATGGCTGCTGTCACTAACTCTGTGTGTATCACATGCTATTAGCTTGGAACTGTTCTCAGAGGGGCTCAGGAATGGGTCCCAGCAAGAACCTGGATAGATGGTCAGAGCTGCAAAGATTTTGGTCAGATAATAAGATGGCCTTGTAGGGCCTGGATTTGTACCCAAGATGAGAAAAAGGATGTGTATATGGTCACTAGAAGACAAAGGCCAGACGCCTTCCTATAGTACCAAAAAAATCTCAGACAAAGGCAGAACCTTTCAAGAGAGACAAGCTAGCTAGTGAGGAATTGTGAATGAGGTGACTTATATGAGTCAGAGTCATAAAACTCCAGAAGGGTGAAGCAAGAAGTAGTCATGGTTATTTGGGAAATGTTTAGTAAGTGCCAACAGCATGCATTACGTGCTGCTAATGGTAAGCCCTGTCAAGCTTTAAAAAAAAAACAAAAAGGACACAGCCCATCTTTGTGGAGCTTACTGGCCTGTGTAGAAGGCAGGCCTTCATCAAACAATCGCACAAACAAAATATGAATGTTAAGCAGTCATAAGTGCTGAGGGGTGAGAGGTGTACAGTCATAAGTGCTCACGCAGTAGGGGAAAAAGACCTATTTGAGGAACGAGGATTCACCTAGAAGAGAAAGAGGCAGAATCTTCAGTCAAAACCGAGAAGAGAAAGAATGGAAAGAGAAGAATGCACAGATTTTCAGTCAAGAACCAAAAGAGAGCTAAGATAGCCTGAGTACGTAAGGCTAGGGAACATGTGAGAGACTGGTGAGGAGCGCAGGGTGCGGACCATGGAAGGCCATGGAAAGCAGGAGAAAAGTCTTGGTGCATACTAAAGGCAACGGGAAGTCACTGAAAGCTTTTAGGTTAAAAGTCATGTGACCAATTTTCATTTCCAAAAGAAGACTCAGATGACTGAGTGGAGAATGAACCACAAGTGGGCCAGAGTGGATTTAGGAAGAATACTTATAGTTATTTGTTCAAAGTTTCCAGTCAAGTGATGATGTTAGCTATGAGCAGATAAAGAAATTCCTTGCTCATTCAGGGACAAGACCACTGGGCCCACAGCGATGATAGCTGTCAAGTATGCTGTAAGGAAAGAAAGAAGCTCACAAAGAAAGCAATGCTAGTGCCACCTCAAAATGACCACAGTACAGCCTGAATTTGTGAGTCTAAAATAAGTCAGAGGAGATGAATTAGAAAACAGACTTAAGAATTTTTCTCTGCCAGGGAAGTTACTCCACAACTGCACTCAGTATCTCTAACCAAGTTCCTTATAAAAATACCGATCTTGTCCGAACTAAAATAAAAAAAAATTTATAGATTTATGTACTTTGAAGCAAAGCTATCTAGACACAGGGAAATCAAATCCCATGAGCAAGTACCCATGTTTTTTGTTGAGTTATTGTACCAAAGCAGCATTACAGAGGAACATCTAGAAAGTTCAATGAAGATGAGGCCAAGAAATGAAATCTCAGTAGAGACAGATCGGGGGACTTCCCTGAGTGTTAATCCTGCCCACTAAATATTTTTACCCCACATCAGCATGGAAAGTAATCTTTATTTTTGTTTTCAAGATTCAATACTCTCTGAACTCATTTGAATCACTCTGTGCATCCAAATAATGTCCCCATCAACCAAAATAAAGAGAGTCTGCAGGCACAAAATCAGCCCACCACCCCTGCGAATGAAGCATACACACCCAAGGCCTTGAATGACCAGTCTTTGTTTCTTATCCCAACGTTCCTGAAAAATCAGCCATTGCTTTAAGACTGTGTGTGAATGGATCACTAGAGACGAGGCAGAGGAAGTCCTTATTACACTAGTGAATAACAAAAAGGGGAGAAAGGATTCTGGTCATCACTGCAGAAGCTGCTGCCCAAGTGAACGACACCGTCATGACATCCGGCTCTTAGCACCCACCCACAATTCTAGAACTCCCAGGACCCAAGCTATCTCAAGACTGTGCCCTTCCAAATGTACCAAAGAAAGAGAATCTGCAACACTTGGATAATACCCCTCAGGGACTTGATTCAGGCATTACTGTCCTCGGACTCAGATTTACAAAGTAGGATGAAAAGGAGGGAAGGGAAGTAGAATTCTGATTTGGCAACAAAATGTCCGTGTACCTGCATAAGGCATTTAGCCATCTATTTCAGGCAAAAATCAAAACTTCCAGGCAAAGCCATAACCTATCAAGAAACTAGTCCATGCTTAGTTGGATCTAAACCGAAAGATAACTAGATATTTTCCTGATGGCTTTGGTAATGCTAGCTTATATTTTCTATTTCTGCATGGTAAATTTAATCTATTTTTCAGGGGGAAAATATGAAAGCCAAAGTATATATCTGGGTCTAAATTCTTTTCCAATCTTTGTTAACATATATTGCAGTTCATATGTCTAATTATTCTGTTCTCACTTAATTTTGACATATGTACAATTCTATGCTCAGGCACTTTCTACATATCTTTGTGCTTTCATTATATAATCATATCATAGTTTGATAAATCACCCTTCAAATATTAGGCATCAGGAAAATTTAATTTCCTGTTTTTTATTTAAATAGAAGGAGTAAGAACATTTTCTGTTCATAGTAAATTTTCCCTTCTTGTATTGTCTCTTTGGGTGATAATATATGACAAAGTTTAACATTCTTGTTCTACACTGCCAAACTGAGACAGCTTTAGGAGAGATAGTGAAATGGCTAGGTAGTCAGGACAAAGGTCCCCCTCTAAGAGCTAGCAGGTAGAATGTGATTTGACAGGGCATACTCAGGGCCTTCATATGCAAATGACCATGAGGCTCACCTGTGGGAGCAACTTATTTGTCCCTGAGGTGGAAAAAACTAAGAAATGGGGGTGGACACAGATGGGAACTTGGAAAGAATTGCTACCTGTTTTGCGTAGATTTCAACCAATGATGTAGATGCATTTCTCAATGCCTGCTTTGCACGAATGTTAACTATGCTCAACCCCAAATCAATATAACCCCTGGCCTGACCTCCATTAGAAGGTGTTCTGCTTCCAGGTACCCCTCTACCCTGCGGAGTCTCTGCTCTCCTTCCTTAAATAAATCCTACTGCTTTTACTCCTCCTTCCGTAGTTGTCCGTGGATTTTATTCTTCAAATTCGTGAGATAAGAACTCAGAAGATTGGTGCCGAATTCCCGTGGTGAATTTCCACCACACCAAGAGCTGCAACACGCAGCTTTTAGCTGGGGAGCTGCTAACACTATTTCGGCCTCAGAAACCTGCAGCCAGCCCAAATTCCCGGCTTTAGCTGGGAATCAGTACAAACACTGGAAGCGGGCTATTTTGGCTGCTGGAATCTGTAGTCTATCCAGACTCCATTTGCCAGTTGGAGCAGAGAATCCGGCCTCATCTCAAAAACCCCACATCAATATTATGCTTCAGACAAGATGTTGCCATAAACTGGCAGTGAATAGGCTGAACGTAGCTCCCCGTAGGTTTTAATGGCCCACATGGTGTGTTTTGTTCCTTTCTGTTGGTGGTGGTTGTGCTTAGTGTCTCAAATCAGGGCCAGTGCACTCTATTTTGCCAAAATCCTCAGTAATCTTACTCTTATCCATTTAAATTATCTGCCAGGAAGCAAGGGACAAGGGGACAGCAGGGAGTGGGAGGAGTTCTGGGGGAGGGATATTGGCCAAATTATATTATTATATTGTATGCATGTGTGAATATGTAATAATAAATTCCATCGTAATATACTATTTAAATGCATCAATAAAAAAGAAAAAAGAAATGAATTCTCTCTCAGATACTATGAATAATTGAGTTTTCATAACTATCTAGGAGATATATATATTTATTTTTGTACATTCATCCTAACATTAATCTCCTCAACTATAATTTGTCTTTTCTGGCTTAATGGGTAAATATCATTAATCCCTTAGAATACTCAAACTTTAAAAAATTTTTAAATGGAAGGACTCCTAACCCTTGCTAGCAACGAAAGGAAAATTTCACTGCTGGTGTCCCCCTAGTATCATACCTGAAACTAGCGCGAGGAGGATAACCAAGGCTCTTAAATGTCCCAGGCTCTTGCATCATGTGACACACTCCCCACACAGAGGGTTCCATGCAATTCCATGGATCCGAGTCTCCGTAAAGGATAACGAATGACACACACTGCTATGGTTTGGGTAAGTGTCCCCCAAAGATCCCTGTGTTAAAGACTTGAATACCAGTTTAGCACTATTGGGAGACTTTAAGAGGTGGGGCCTAGGAGATCGTTAGGTCATTGAGCTCTTTGAACTAGCAGGAATGATCCGGGATTTGAGGTCTTGGGAGTTCTGGAATTGTGGGTGGGCACTCAGAATGGTGCCATTCATTGCCTGTGTGGGGCCTGGCAAAGGGAATTGTGGAACCCTGGTTTCTTCCCCCCTCTCTCTTTGCTGGCTATAAGGCAAGCAGTTCTGCTCTGCCATGTGCTTCTGTCGTGATGTGCTGCCACAGGCCCAAAGCAGTGGGACCACCTGATCATCCACTGAAACCTCCCAAACTATGAGCCAAAATCAACTTTTCTCTTTTTCAGTTCATTATCTCAGGTATTGCCCAAAGCAATGGGACCAACCAGTCATGGACTGAAACCTCTAAAACTGTGAGCCAAAATAAACTTTTCTTTTTTATAAGCTGATCTCAGGTTATTCATTACTGTGATGGAAAGTTGATTAACACAGAAAATTGGTACCAAGAAGTAGGGCAGTCATTGCTATACCTGAGATGATGTGGAAAGACCTTTGAAACTGGTTAGTAGGAGGAATCTGGAAAATTTTGGAGGAATAGGCTAGAAAAAGATCTAAAATGCTATAAGCAGAACTTAACAGTCAATTGCATTAGTGGTTCAGGAGACCAAAATGCGGATAGAAATATGGACAGTAAAGGCTAAACTCATGAGGTTTCAGATGAACATAAGAATTTTATTGGGAACTGGACTAAAGGCCACTCTTGTTACATGAGGGAAAAGAATTTGAGTGCAGTTTGTCCACAACCTGAGACTTTGTGGGAAGCTGAACTTATAGGTAACAGACTAGTTTATCTGGAAGAAGAAAAAAAATCAAAGCAGCAAGTCACTCAGGCTGTGGCATGGGTACAGCTGACTGCTTTTGGCCAGACTTCCAGTGAGGAACAAGAAGATACAAGGAACAGAGCAAAAAATTTTGAAAAATTTGAAGCTTGGCCAGAAAAGAAGCACACATAATGCTTCAGCCAAGGAGAGCACAGTTATTAAGCCAAGTGCTTTGCATGGGGAAGAAGGGAAAGACTCCTTGAGGGCATCTCAGGAATTGGCAAGGGCCCATCCATAACAGGCTTACAGATAGAGAAGACCAAATTCAGTTCGAAGACTTTCCAAGGAAGAGTCTTTGAGAAGAGGCTCTTAGGGTGCCCTGCTCACCCAGGCCTGCCTAGGCAAGCAAGTCACTCAGAGACAGCTCAGCCATGGTGCAAGCAGACCCAGGCACACCTCGAGTCAACAGAAGGCCTTAGCATCTTCCACATGATGCGAGTTTTGCAGGCATGCAGAACACAAGGGTCATGGAGGCTTCCGCTGAGACTCTACAGGAAAGCCTGGGAGGCCAGGCAGTGTGCAGCAGGGTCAGAGTCCCTTCATGCAGCCCCCGACATTTCTCTTTGCAATGCAGATCCTAGAAAGTTAGAGATGCCAGGAATATGGTACACCTGCCAAGGGAAGCAGTATGCAAATCCTGCCCAAGAGAGGGGCCTTGTGGGCTGCCACCAGCAAGGCTTTAGAGGGGAAGCTGCCCAAGCCCTAGGGAGTCCACATCCTGCCACAGTATGCCCCAGATGTTGGACACAGAGCTTTAGGATTTAATACTTGCTCGTATTGGTCGTGCTCTGGCTTGATTCCTCCTTGCTATTTTCCTGCTTTTCCCTTTTGGAATGAGAATGTTTACCCTGTGCCACTGAACTTTGAAAGTACATATTTTTTTTTTTTTTACAAGGGCTCACAGCTAAATTTGCCTTGAGTCTTTGAGAAGACTTTTGGACTGGAGCTTTTGAGCAATGCTGGGAAGAGTTAAGACTTCGGATCTCTTGGAGGTGGATGACTGACGGAATGCATTTTACATTGAGACATGGACTTGAACCTCTGGAGGCCAAGGCAGATGCATCAGTTTGGGTGTGTCCCCATGTTAAAGATTTGGTCCCTAGCGTGGCACTGTTGGCAGGTGATGGGAACTTTGAGAGGTGGGAAGTTTTGGGACACTGGGGGGTGTGCTCTCAAAGCGGACTGGGGGACCCCAGACTTCCTCTCTCTACTTCACTTCCTGGTCATGAGGTGGGAGTTTGCTCTGCCTGGCATTCCTACCATGATATGCTGCCACAGGCCCAAAGCAATGAGGCCAACTAATTAGGAACTAAAGCTTCCAAAACTGTAAGCCAAAATAAATCTTTCCCCCTTATAAATTCATTAGCTCAGGTATTTGTTATAGTGACAAAGAGCTGACATTAATACATGCACCTTTGTTCATAAAAATGCAGAGGCTATTTCCTACTGTACTTCTTAAAGGAATGTTATACAATCATAGTTCTCAGAACTGCCCCTTCCCTTTAAAAAAAAATGTACCTATATTTACACATCCATGCAGCCTTTCCTAAAGAGGGCCATCTTCACATATAAGAAAGATAAACGCATAGTCATTTTCTAGGTTACTCAGTCCCACTGTCAACAGACAAATCTTATTTTAGTTTTTAAAATATGCCTTCAGCAGCTTGCTTACTTACACTTATGAATTCAATCTCCTTCAAGAGAAAGATGGTACGGTGAAAAGAAATGGGACCAAGACACCAAGACTGAGGTCCCAACTCTTGCTTCATCACTGTGATAGAGATTGCTAGTTATCTTCCTAACCCCACAGCCCCTTCCTCCAGAGTGATGGAATTTTAACTGGGCTATCTTTTCCAGAAATACTCCCCTACAACCCTTGGAAATAGGAGTAGCCATGTGAACAAGTTCCTCCAATTTTTAGATATTTTATTTACTTAAATTATGTTGATAATGAGAATTTTCCAATAAAACTGTTTTTAAGAATTAATATAGGGGCTGGAGACATGGCTCAGCAGTTACAGCATATGCAAGGACATGTGTTCAAACACCAGCACCATGTATACAACAAAGTGTTGGAGCAATGAAAGTCACATGAAAAACTAAATAAAATTGATTCTTTCTCTTGCTGTCCCTTTCTCTCTTTAAAAAAAATGGCTAAATATAATTCACAAAATTCAGTTAAGAGAAATAAGTTCAAGAGATCTATTATACAAGATGGTGATTAAAGTTAACAACACTTTACTGTATACTTGAAAACTGCCGAGAGTAGATTCATTGTTCTCACCACAAAAATATGTGAAGTAATGCATATATTAAATAACTTGATTTTGCCATT
>PVKS010026714.1:0-28338 GCA_004027875.1 Aplodontia rufa
GCAGGTGCAGGGGTGGATAGATTGGAGGAGGGAAGGAGGAGCAGGTGCAGGGGTGGATAGATTGGAGGAGGGAAGGAGGAGCAGGTGCAGGGGTGGATAGATTGGAGGAGGGAAGGAGGAGCAGGTGCAGGGGTGGATAGATTGGAGGAGGGAGGAAGGAGCAGGTGCAGGGGAGGAAAACCGAAGGGTCAAATGGGTAGCTGATTCTGCAGCAGCCTCTCCCTGTGCATAGCTTTGTGGGCTAGGAAGAGCCACAGCCTTAGCAGCAGGTGGCTCCTCTTCTTTAATATCAAGGACAGTATTCAGAGGTGCCTGATGTCCCCAGTGCTCAGCAGGGAGCCATGTGAGGCTCCCAGGGAGAGAGCCTGGGAAGAACTGGCCCCCTAGGTGGCTGAGCTGGCAAGGCAGAATTGAGAGGTGCTGGCCACTGGACCCCAAATGCCTGGAGGAAGAGAAGGCCTGGCTGCAATTGCCATGGGAGTCAAGCCCCGAGGCAACACATTGCGGCCAGGGTCTGGCACCATGGAGGTGCTGTGCCCAGCAGTGATAGCCCCAACTCTGGCTGCCACTGTGCATTCTCTAAAAGATCTGAGCAAGGGTCTCAAACATGCACCTCCCCACAGCTGTCCCTGTGCCTGGAGCTCAGAAGGTGCTGGGCTGGTACAGTGACGACCACAACTGAGGGGCACACAGCGCTCCTATTTGGGCCCTGTGGGGGCTGAGCCCATCCCCTGCTCTAGATCTCTTATTCTGTGTCCCTGTGCCCTGAGGGAGGCAGGCAAAGCCCTCCTGGCCACGCTCATATCTGGCTGGTCCACCCAAGAGCTGCGTGAAAAGTTCCAGTGCCACATGTCCTTGTCTGCAGTGGTGCCTACTGATCAGGGCTCTCGCTCAGGACCCGCACAGCTGTGTCCCACATACCTGCTGGCCTAGGCTCTGGGAGGAGCATCAGGAACAGGCACTCTGGATAGCATCCTGGGCGCAGAGCGCCGGCACGCTCAGCCACTCCATGCTCTACCATGGTGTCTTAGCAATGCGCCTCTCCGGACTCCAAAGCATTTGGCCTGACTTTCATAGAAATGACATTCTGTTTTTACATCCACATTAAATCATTTAATCAATGTTCAGAAGGCCTAATTAATTACCTAATTATAGTGGCAAGCATACCTGGTACAAATGAATTTGGGCCCAGAAGCTACTGGGTGCTGATCAGGTCCAGCTCCGCTGGTGGAGGAGAGCTGCGGGATCTGGCGGGCATAGGCCAGCCTCGGGCAGGGGAGGCTGTGGCTGCAGGCAGAGTGTCTCCTTCAGGGAGCCACCCCTGATTTGAAGGCCCGCCCAGGGCATCAGGACAAGCCCGTTTCCTAAAGTCAGCTGACCTTGGCCTTGAATCACAGCCACAAGACAATGTCCCTATAGTTTCTCAATAAGTGGCTGAATGCCAGGGTGTCTGTGTTCCCTCCAAATGCGTGTGAATGCCTGAGCCCCGCTGTGGTGTGCGGAGGTTGGGCTTTGGGAAATGAGTGATTCACCTGATGGGATCAGGGTCCCGGGGAGAAGGTGCATCTGGGAGGACACCTTGGTCTTGGACGCGAGATGGGTGAGAAATGGATTCGTGTCCTGAAGTGCCCAGGCCACAGCACTTGCTTACAGCAGCCTGAGCCTGCAGCCGGAGAGGAGAGCAAGGTGGGAAGGACACAGAGCCAGGTGGGATTGGGGAAGCTGCAGGGTGGCGCTGCAGACCCCGACCCCACGCATGCTCTCAAGCCACTTCCGAATTCCTGCTCATTCCACATGGCCTGTGCCTTGTACACTTGGGTCTCTGATCCACAAGTTGCCTCCGGCTCCCTCTCTCAGCCACATGATTCTCATGCGGTGTCCCTGTTAGAACAGCAATGGCAGGCAGGTGTCATTTAGAGCAGTTGCCTTGAGCGGCTGAGGGAGAGAGCACCTGCCCCGAGCTCCTGCGCACCGGGTCCAACAGAGGGGCCAACCTGTGCGCCTCCCTGCTTATGCCACCTCAGCACCTGGGGGAGTCCCCTCTGCAGGCATCCTGGGCACCTGGAGGCAGAGTGGAAAGGGTGTGCTCAGGGCGAGATGGGCAGGGCCTCCCGGAGTCCCAGGAATTGTTGAGAGAAGCTTGAGAGCGGGTGACAGTGCCACCGATGGGACCTCAGCCTGAGTCCTTGGGACATCTCACAAGTCCCGTCCTGGAGCCCAGGGCACGCACCTGGGCAGCACAGCCTGTGACAGCTCCTGTCCACCCAGAGCGGGCCGAGGGGGCACAGCAGCCATGATGGAGCGGGAGCGTGGCCCAGGGTGTACCCTCCACCCGCATGCACCTTCAGCTCTTGCCCTGCCCTCCGGAGGGCTGCCCTCACTGCCCAGCAAGGACAGCGTGGCAGTGTGGGGACTCTTGGCACGTCAGCCATGAGCCAGCTGTCGCCCAGGCCTCATGGCCACATGGTGGCTCCACTGGCTGTCACAGTGCCTGGGACTTTTCTAGTGTCCCGGGTGGCCCCCGGAGGCCAGGCCCTGCAACTGAGGGGCTCTCCCTAAGCAGCGAACCCCTGCAGTGCCCCCAGACGTCCCTCAGACACGCAGGCCCCAGGCCGCAATGTGCACCTCTGCCAGCGCTCCCCCACAGGAGTCTCGAGCTCCACTGCAGAGGGCGCCCTCCTTCCTGGAAGGCCAGCCTGGGAAGGAGAAGAGCAACAGAGCCATTTTGTCCAGATTTCTACACTGTTGTGCCCTGGTTCAGGATCTGGCCCCTGGGATGGCGTCTCTGAGACATGTTGGAAGCTCACGTGGTGTGGCAGTGTCCTGTTGGTGCACCATTTGGAGGATGCACCGTGTCACCTGATGTGAGCACTGGGGGCCTGCAGGCTGGGGACCCTGAGCTGAGGGCCTGATATGAGGCTGGCACTGGGCACAGAGCAGGAAGTGAGGCTGGAGGGTGGCTGCGGCTTGCAGGCCTCATTGGGGAACCAGAACTCCAGCCCATCCTGGGGCTTCAGCAAGGTCAGCCTCTGCGTGGGGCTGGACTCCCCAGGTGAGAGGCTGGCAGCCCAGGTCCTGTGGACCCAGGTAGAACCCAGGGGACCTGGAGAGCCCTGCGGTGTCAGAGCAAGCAGAACCGAGGGGTTCCTCAGGAGCCTGGACAGGGACAGTGTCACCTCAAAGACAGGGCCTGGACATGGGCATAAGCGGCCAGGAACGGGGTACGGGAAGAGATGCGAGGGGCCACATCCTCCTAGTGTCCAGGAGAGTGAGCCCCTGGTGGCTACCTCTCACTTCAAGTATGAGCTCAAGGATGGCCACTGCTGATGCCCGGCATGGACCTGCTCCAGCGGGGCCCTGGCCTGCCGGGGCCCCTTCCTCTCATTTGGCCACCTCTCGGGGGTTGGAAGGATCCTCCTGACCCCTGAGCACCTGGTGCCTGTGCTCCACCTGCCTCCTCTCAGAGTAGTGACAGGGGTGGGGCAGAGCCACCTGCGGCCTGGCCCGGGACACTGTCTAGTGGGCACTGATGCTGTGCTGGGGACCCCAGGTTCTGGTGACAAGAGGCTGGCTGTGGGGCGGGCTTGGAGTTCCCAGGAAGGGGCCTCCCAAAATAGCTGCAGTGCCCCGTGGGTGCGGCACCCTCTGTCCCCCAGCCGAGCGTGTCTTGGGAGTCCTCTGCCTGGTTTGGAAGGGGTGTAGCTGGGTCCCCGCTCCACACAGACTGCAGACCTGGACTGGGTTCTGCAGGTCCCCCTGGGAGCTTACAGTTAGTGGAGTGAGCTGCAGTCCCTGGAGCGCTTTAGCCCTTCTGCTGCTTGAAGCTGCCTGTGGCCCTGCTGCTGTGGCCGTCCTGTGAACAGGAGCAGGTGACCCAGTGGTGTGTGCCCAGGATGTTCTCTAAACTGTCACCAAGCCCTGCTGCCACTGGGTGGGCGCTTCTGGCCACTTCCTTTAATCTTCATGGTGATCCCAAGACACGGCTGTGACGTAGCCCACTCCTCGGGAGAGAATTCTGAGTTCAGAAGACGGGAGTAGGTTGTCCACACCTGAGGCTGGCATGTGGCCAGGCTGGCACTGAGGTCCTCCAGTGGCCATGCCAAGATGCATGCTTGTGGCCTCTGTGACTGCCCAGCTGCCACAGCCTTCTAGACAAGGGGACAGGGAAGGGATGGGGGAGTGAGCGGGAGCACGCCCTGGGGAAGCTGCATCCTGGAGAGATGGGAACTCCCCAAGAGGCCGGGCCCAGGGACCCTGTGGCAGCTCCTGGGGGGCAGGCATCTCACCCTGGGGATGCAGGAGGTGGAGGCGGCTCTGGAAAGTGAGGCGGCACAGTGAGCAAGAGTTGAGAGCCCCATGTCCTGGGGAGGTTGATCAGGCAACTGGGCTGAGGCAGGTTGGGGGAGCAGAGAAGGAGCCTGGGCATGGCGGGGCAGAGATGGAGAGAGCGGCACCCAGGGCTCCTGGGCACCAGGCTCAGAGGTGCAGGCCCTGCGTATGGAGGGAAGGGGAGTCCTGGAGAAGAGGCACAGCATGAGCCCAGCGGTGAGACCCAGCTGCGAGCTGTCTGCAGGAGGCTCCCCGTGTGCAGGAGCCAAGCCTGGTGCGCACCCTCACCTCCACGTCAACAGCGATTCCCGCTCGCACCGCAGCAAAACAGGCTTGCAGGCAGCGATACGCGTGAGTTAAGCACAGCAGACCCCAAGCCCTCCGAGTCCTCTGCCCACGATCCACAACTTCCCTTTGCAGATTCACCGCGTGCCTGGAGCCCTCGATTCATCAACAGGCAGTACCTGCGCACCTCCGTGGGTGTTTCGATGACCTCGGGTTCGGGCATCCGTCTGTCCTGGCTGGTGTTTGTCACGCTGCGTGAGAGCATGCAGAACCTCTCCGCAACGCGGTTGACCCCTCTGTAGCAGCCGCACACGCATTCCTCTAGTCTGGCCATGACTTCGAGCCTCTACGCCACCTCGTCTCTGCCCCGTAGCCCCCTGTTCCGCACTGGCTCTGAGCCCTGGGGTTTTCTGCCTCCATGTGAGGGACTGATGTTTGTCACTGTTGGCTTTTGCTCTCAGTGTGACGATGTCCAGGGGTGCCCATGCTGCCCGCATGGCAGGATCTCATTCTTCTGGCTGAAGGACGGTCCCACGTGTGTGTGCTGCATTCTCTCGGGGTCCGCACCCTGGTCGGCCCTCTCTTGGTGACTGCGTGGGGGTGCAGGTGCTACTGCCTGGGCTCACCCCGGAGTGGCGGAGTGGCGTTGCTGGGACCTGTGGTGGCCCTGCTTTACCATTGTGAGGAACCTGGTTGTTTTCCACCGGGACTGTTCTCACTTGCGTTCCCACCCATTTTTCTTAAAAATCACCGTTCTAACTGGGGCTGCTCTCCTCCCTGAGGGCTTCTGGCGTGTGGATGCCATTTGCCAGTGTTTCCCGGGTGCTGCTGGCCCCTGGGCTCGCAGCATGCACCACCGCAGCAGCTGGGCTGGGGTTTTGCTGGTGGGTCTCCCGGCTCCCGAACGGTCGCTTTCACTGTAGCCCTGTTGTTCCGCCTCTGATTCCAGCTCTCACCCAGCCTCTGCCAGCCGCGACTCCTCAGGAGTTTCGCGGTTCGGGGTTTTCAGTAACTCCCGAGTCCATCTCGAGTTGATTTTTGCACGTGGCGAGAAGGGTCTGGCCTCACTCCTCCACTTGTGGCCAGTGTGCCAGCACGGTCCCTTTAGGAGAGGGACAGTGAGAGAATCAATGTTGTTTTTCCATCTGGCCTTTGTTTCTCTGATGCTTCCTGTGTGCTGGTGCTGGGGTTTGAACCCACATCCCATGCAAGCCAGGCAAGCACCGGAATGGCCGTTCCACTGCTCCAGCCCAGCACCGTTTATTGAAGTGCCTTTGCCCACAGCGGGGTTGGTGGCTCCTTTGTCTGTCCCTGGCTTCTTATGCAAGTGTTCCCCCACTCTAGCCTGTCCCCCCACTCCTGAACACCCTGGTGCCACCTGCGTCCTCTGGTGGCTAAGCCCTTTGCAACCACTGGGTGGCGCTCCTCTCTGGTCCACGTGGGTGCTATACACAGGGCAGCCCAGAGGGAGGAGACAGTGCTCAGCAACTCTGTACAGGGTGCCAGGGCTCAGGCCTTGGGTGTGAGCAGGAAACCTGCTGTGGCCTAGCTGGAGGCCAAGGAACTGAGGTGGCACCTTGGTGTGGACTCTGGGTGCCTTCTCCCTGGCATGGGGACCCTGTCTGAGGCCGGAGGATGTGGGTATCTGAGAGAGGAGGGTGTGGGTGTCTGAGGAAGGAGGGTGAGTGAGAGAGGAAAGAGGGTGAGTGAGGGAGGAGGGTGAGTTTCTGAGGGAGGAGCATGAGTGTCAGGGAGGAGGGTGAGTGAGAGGAGGGTGAGTGAGGGAGGAGGGTGAGTTTCTGAGGGAGGAGGGTGAGTGAGGGAGGAGGGTGAGTTTCTGAGGGAGGAGGAGGAGGGTGAGTGAGAGAGGAGGGTGAGTGTCTGAGGGAGGAGCACTTCTTGGGGATCCAGGACTGAAGTCTGCTAGTGGGTTGGAGGCTGTTGCTGTGTTCTGAGGTGGAGGGCACCGGTTTCTGCACTGCATGCTAGAGGACAATAGCAATGCAGTTAATGCCACCTGTCTGTGTGCAGTGTCCCCTGGTGTTTAGCGTCCTGGACCCTCACAGCTCTGGTTTGATGGGGACGTTCACCCGGGGCACGGGACCATGTGGGGAGGGAGTTCAGCCCACGCACCTGTGGCAGAGCTGGGACTTCAGTTCAAACACTGTGCCAGGGCTGTGCCCACAGTGTCTTCTGCAGACCAGGAAGAAGGAGGCACCGCTGTGTCCGCCCCTCCTCCCCACCCGGCTCTGCCTCCCCCGTTGGCTAACAGGCAGCGCAGGTCAGGTGTGCAAGTGGAGGGCAGAGGCACCCGGTGGGGCTGGCACCGTCTGGCATGTGTGCGGCTGTACACCTTCAGCCACGTCCTGTCCCGGCAGCCTCCCTGCCACCCCTCCCATGTGCCGCTCCTCCCTGATTCTTTTCTTGATTCGCACCCACCCCGCGTGGTGCCGTAATGAGCTTGGGATTCCCTGGCAGGGAGAGTCAGAAATAGATGGTGGCTTCCCCAGCCTCTGGTGGCAGCTGCGCGTCCCTGGCGGTGGCATCTCTGAAGCAGGAGGGGGAGCTGGGGAATCCTGCAGGCCTTCAGATGCCATGGTCCCCACCTCTCAGGCCCAGGGGTGTCCAGCTGTGCGAGTGTCCTGGGTGTGCTCACGCCCACCAGCTCATGGCCTTCATCTCCCCAAGCGCTGGGACCTCAGAGGGCTCTCATTCAGCCCCACCTTCCTTCTCCTGGGCACAGAATGCCCATGAGCACCCTGGCCCAGGCAGCCACTGTGCACCAGCCAGGGCTCTGTGTGCCTGACCTAGGCCTCCAGTCTGCGGGGAGGATGTTGCCAGGTCTCAGCCGTCCCCATGCCCTGGCTGGCCAGGCCACCCCCATCCTGCCCACTGGCGTCCACAGTGCCCTGCTGCCTCAGCCCCCTCTGTTTCTGGGCCCAGCTCGGGATTCTGATACCAGCCTGGGAGCCCCGGAGTCACCTCCCTGAACTTCCTAGCCCTTCCACTGCCCAGCTGGGGACGTGAGGTCCAAACCTGCAGGGGACCGAGCCAGTCCTGGGTGCCACGCTCCCCAGGGCCTGGACTAGGTCTTCAAGAGACTGGGAGTCGACCTTTCTGGGCTTCTGACCTGGAATCGGGGAACATGTGCTAGAACTGTAATTTTTTTAGAGAGAGAATCAATTTTACTTAATTTCCCATGTGGCTTTCGTTGTTCTATCACTTGGTTGTGTACTTGGTGCTGGGGTTGGGACCCGAATCCTCATGCATGCCGGGCAAGCGCTGTAACCACGGAGCCACTGCTCCAGCCCTGTGTGGCATTTTTAAAATGGCTACGTGCAGTTCCAAAGCCTTCTTGATAACCTAATCACGCAGTGGCCACACGTCACAGTGATCACAGGAAAGGCACTGGGCTGCCTGGATCCGGCCTCAGGACTCTTCCTCTAGCACCTGGTGTGGTATGCACGGTACCCTGGGCAGGACGGGCCCCAGGCCCTCGCCGTGCCAGTCCTAGGCGCTGAGCCTCACCCAGGGTTGCGGGGATGCTGGAGCTGGATGTGGACCCGCGAGAGGCCTGGCAGGGGCTGCGGCACTGTGGGCTGCTCGGGCGCAGCAGGACACAGCGCTGTCTCACCTCGGAAGTGCACGGAAGGATGGGTGTGGGATGGCAGAAAGTTCTGCCAGGGTGACCACTGTGTGTACAGGGAGCAGTCAGGCGGGCCGAGAGCAAAGCCCTGCTGTAATCACTCTCTGAACCACACTGGCAGACATCAGAGGAAGTGTGACCTGAAGGCCCCACAGCTAGGAGGGCTTTTCAAAGACCTGCTGCCCTTTATTTATAGACATGTTTGAAAAAGTTTGAGAAATCACTAAACTCCAAGCAAACGTTGTTATAAAACATCATTGTGCATTATCTCATCTGATTCTCATAGTTCTGTGAGGATTTGTTATTTAGTCCTCATTATGGATGAGAAGATAAGGCTCAGAGAAGTTAAGTAACCAGCCTGAGGACACACAGCTAAGAAATGGCGTGTTTCAAATTAGGGTCTCAAACTTTTGCACTCCTGCTTCCAACTCCTGTCTCCCACTGCTCAGCCACACCTTTGCCAGGACCCCCAAACTGTCCTTGGGGTGATGTGTTTCATGAGCAGTTAAGGAGGAAGCTTGTCTTCCTGTGTCTGGCATGGGAGGCCTGCTTAGGAACCTCATGGGCCCCCACACACTCACATCTCTTAGCTTTATCTGCAGCCATCTCAGCCTTACTCCTCTGCTCCTCTTCCCCTCCAAACATTGCTCTGTCACCAGGCTAACTCTGACTTCCTGGTTCTCTTCCTCGGTACCTTCCATCTCCAAGACCCTTGCACCTGCTGCCTCTGTGTGGATTCCATGCAACCCAGGAGGCCGTCTGGTCCCCTCCTGGTCTTGGGCTCAGCACCCAGGAGGCCGTCTGGGCCCCTCCTGGTCTTGGGCTCAGCACATGAGCAGCAACAAGACTTTCCAGGTGGCCCCCTCCATGCGGGTCTCAGTGGGAGTGTCCCGCCCAGCCTGGTCCACAGCACCCCAGTTCTGTCTCCTGCACAGCATCACCTCTCTTTGAAGTGGTCGTTATTTATCTGCTTTCCCTCTGCCTGGGGGCTTGCCCTGCCCTGGGGGTCTGGGGACTTGGAGCAGTGCCTGGCATGAACAGTGGTCCACAGCCCTTTGCTGACTGATTGGAAGAGGGCATTTGGGACTTTGTGGTCAGACAGTGGGTGGAAGGCTCAGTGATTGGGACACAGATGGGGAAGGCCCCTCCCCTGGGCTCCAGCCAGGAGTCATCAGGGGCAGGACAGTTCCCAGGGGACACCAGACCAGAAGCAGCCACCCACAGAGCTACAGGCACAAAGCCCCAAGGGGCCAGGAGCATGCTGTAGCCAGTTTCAAAACAGAGGGAGGAGCCCAGGGCTTTGTGCCTGCCTGGCCGAGTGGTAAATAAGAGACGGATTTTTGGAGGCAGCATCCTCACTGGGGCAAAGTGGCATGGCCCCAGGTTCTGAGTATTCACAGCCTTGGCCGTGCTGCCTGCCTGCTGTGGTTAAGGGATCCAGAAGTGGGACGTTTTCTGGCTTTGACCCAAGAGCAACATTATTTCAGTTACAAAAATAATTGGAGCTTAATATTAATTTCGACTAATTATGCCTCCCACTCCTGACAAACCTTTTGTTTATGTGTTTTGGGGTTTTATTTTGTATTTCTCTGGTTGCATCCTCCAAGCTCCCAAGTGAGAGACCATTGGAAAAGAAAGGGTTTGTCCTCAGAAGCCAGCGTCACAGTCGCTCCACGTGGTGGCAGGCTGGGGGGATGGGTGGAGCAGGGCTGGGCTGGCTCCTGGGAGGAGATTCCCTACTGCTTGCTGTCACTGACAAGGGGGACGCCCTCAGACACTCCTCTGGATGCTCCCAGGTGCATCCGAGCTGCAGGGCACCCGCTGGTGCGTGTGCTGATGGCGGGCAGCTGGGAGGTGTTGCGCTCCAGGCATCTCAGGAGCCCCACGCGTGGAGCCATGTGGCACTGCCAGCCCCTCCCTGAGCTGGTGGGCAGGAGCCAGGATTTTCTGAATGGACCTCTGTGCTGCTCACACACACCCCTGGCAAGCGTTGGGCGACAAATCTGGGAAATGAAGACCTGCACCCCTGGAGCTGGAGCAAGGACGACCCTGGCTCTGGCTTTGTGAGAGGCAGCCCCTCTCCCACCTGGGAGCCTGACTTGATTTTGCCACCAAGAGGCAGCAAAGGTTCCCTCACTCTCCTCCCACAGTAGGAGAGGCAATCTCCGGGGTGTGCCAGCACCGCTCACCTCCCAGACCCAGGGTGGAACTTGCAGGCAGCTACCATGGTGCAAAATGTCATTCTAGTGTTTTTCCGCAGAAGGCTGAGCCAAAGACCTGCTGTGGAGGAGCTGGAGAGAAGAAATATCCTGAAACGTGAGTAGCTGATTCCTCCGGGGCTCCCTCCTGTGCTGAGCTGCTGCACAAATCCGGGGCATTGCAGCCCAGCTGGCCCTGCAGCTGTTGGCTCTGGTTCTGTTGGGTCTGGGCAGTCAGGGGCGAAAGCAAGCCCCGAGGGCAAGTTGCCGGGTGCAGAAATGGCCCCTTTTAAAACAGCTCGCTGCAGTGCATTCTAAAGATTCAGCTGTCCTCAGGGTTCCTTCCCGAGGCCTGGCAGTTATTGTGGTGGGGGTGGGTCCTGATAGCCCAGGGGATCACTAGAGAAGGACACACCCCTTGGTTGTCACACCTAGGAGGACTTTGGGGTTCCAGCCTGCTAAGGTCTAGAGTTTCCCCAGGAAACCACGGAATCATGTGTTGGGCTGAACACAGGTGTGTTAAAGCGCTGACGGCTGGGTGGCAAAACCCCTTCAGAGCTTCTCAGGTCAACAGACTTGCAGTTTTCAAGCATTTCCTGTAAAAAGTGTCTTCTGAGGGTCAATTGTACGGCAGGATGGTTGGAGGTGGGTCCTTTATCCCTGTAGAGCGACAATAGGATGGGCTCGGCCTGTGGCGGTGGGGCCCTGCACACTAGGCGGCCCCTCTCCTTACTTGGCTTCAACTTCATTAGCTGCCTAAGAAAGTCCCTACTTTATATTGCTGAAAATATTCCACCCTAATATTAAGAGTTACTTGTTTTTATTTTTTAAACTGAAGACATGGTGATTACCGTTTCTTAATAAAGACTTTTCGTTGATGAGTTATCAAGTCGGCAGAGAGAAAAGCTATTTCAATTGCCAAATATTCAAGTTTACAAAACTGAAGCCACTTATTTGTAAAACTTGGAAGCTGTAGATGCCATTGCAAGCCGAGTTGAAGACGTGAACGAAGCAAGCTATAGACAGGAAGTGCCACACTCCCACCGCGCGTGGCCCACAACAGGAAGAGACGCTGCAGCCAGCTGCCAACCCCAGCCCTGCTCCTGTCCGCAGGGGCCTCTCTCCTATCGTGGGCAGCCAGATCTTCCCACCGCAAGTGCTTCTAATTGTTATGCCTTGCAAATAAATGTTGAAGGCTTAAAAATAGAACTGTGCTGGTGAGTGGAGTGCTAGCAGGTGACCACACTGCCCTTCTATGCACAAGGGAAATGGCCATGGCATTCGTGCTGTAAATACCTCGCCATGGCCAGCGAGCCCAACCTGTCCTTAGCTCAGCCACCTTCTCAAGTGTCTTGAGTGGGAGGACCTGAGCTTCTCACCACTCGGGTGGTGGTGGGTGTTTCGTTTGTTTTTTGTCCTGTGGGCCCAGCGAGCCCTTGACACAGGGAACGTCAGACACTCACCACATGGAGTTTCTGCTGGTAATCAGCTCCTAAGGCAGCATAACTTTGCACACGCTCTGTCCAAGTTGGGAACTCATGACTAATTGCCGCAAGCTGAGGGACACATGGACCTGAGCATGCTTGGCAATCAGAGCCTGAGACACGGGGCCCTTCTGCATGAGGGTAGTGATTCTCTCCTAGGTCCCTTGTTCATGAGGGTAGTGACTCTCTCCGAGGTCCCTTGTGCATGAGGGTAGTGACTCTCTCCGAGGTCCCTTGTGCATGAGGGTAGTGACTCTCTCCGAGGTCCCTTGTGCATGAGGGTAGTGACTCTCTCCGAGGTCCCTTGTGCATGAGGGTAGTGACTCTCTCCGAGGTCCCTTGTGCATGAGGGTAGTGACTCTCTTTGAGATTTACACTCAGTGCATTCCCTCATTCAATCTTTATTACCACATGTGAGGTTGGCACTGCTGTCCTGGGGTCTGAGAGGAAGCCTGGCTCTTCAGCAAAGGGCAGAGCTGGTGTCCACCCTAGGTGTGCCTTGCACCACTGTGTTCCTAACTGCTGTGCTAGGAGTTGCAGCATGTTTCTGAACACAGAAGACTCATGGCTATTCAGGCTGCCAGAGGTGCTAGGGTGGGTGTGCAGGTCCTGCCTGTGGGCCTGCCTTATACAAGGCTCTGCAAAAAAAGAGCTCCCACTGCTGGAGCGGTGGCTCAGTGGTTGGAGCACTTGCCTGGCATGCACACGGACCCGGGTTCAAACCCCAGCACCACATACACAACTGTCAGGGAAACAAAAGACAGATGAATAGAATTCTTTTTTCTCTCTCTCACATTCTCTCTCTCACATTCTCTTTCTCTCTCTCCCTCTCTCTCTCTCTCAAAATAAATAAATAAAGCTCCCAGACAACTCCCTACGGGTTGCTGGGGGAAGTCCTGGAGGCTTAGGCTGCCTCACAGGGAGGCCTTGGGCTTAGCTAAGGAAGCACTTCCTGGATCAGATGTCTGACCCAGGAAGCCCAGGACTCTCTGACAGGTCTGTCAAAGATGGACTCCCAAAGCCCCTGCCTTGCTCATAGGACCTTGGTCACAACAAGGATCTGATTTTGATGCATTTTTTCCCCCTGCATGGAGGCTATTCTTGGAATTTTTCCATGGTCTATTTTTTAATAAAATTGATAAATCACTTTCCTCTCACTTAAGTCCACCATGACTGGTCTTCCATGTAATTGACCAGTTTTTCTGCTGCCCGCTTTCTCATCATAGCTCACAAGGATGGGTCCTCACTTAACTAAAGAATCAAGCACATCTCAGGGTTTTATTTTCTTTTCTGAAATGTGCTAATCCCAGGTGACTCTTTAAAACATATTAGACACCCTTACACCAATCCTCCAAACAAGTCTTTTAAATGAAGGACGCTAACATGAAATTATGTTAACTGCAAGTAGCGGGATTTCCCTTCCCCAAACCTGGCAGTGCTTCTCGGAGTGCTGATGGTTGGGAATCTCCTTCCTGGGAAGAGAGCCCTGTTCAGGTCTGGGACATAAGGCTTTATTTAGCAACACAGTGCCAGAAATAGGGCACTGTCATCCTGTGTCCCAGGGCATGGCATACATCGTATGCTGTATCTTAGCACTCTAGTCTATCTTTAGCTTCCAGAGTGGGCGTGAGCACAGCTCGGCTGTTCATAGTCACAACTCACAAGCAAGCCCAAGCCCAGTGAGGGACCGGTCCTTTCAAAGGCCCTCTCCCACAGAACTGTTGGCTCCAGCCAGTCAGATGGTGCGTGAGCTTTTCCAGATTCGAAGTATACCCTGAAACCAGCAAATAGCACAAAATCTGCGGCTGTGCGTAATGTAGAGAAGGGCAGAGGGGAGCCAGGCTAGGATGGTCTCTGTGACAATTAGATTGAGCTCTCCAGAGCAGTGACTAGCCATATCACTCACAAGGTGTCCTTGACACCCTCCTTCAGGCCCAGGCCCAGGGGGCTCCTGAGTGCACTTCTCCACCACTTAAAATAAATCTCCACCTGTCCTTTTTTTTTTTTCTTCTCTTTTTTAAATCTTTCACAGAAAGGAATGATCAGACAGAGCAAGAAGAAAGAAGAGAAATCAAGCAAAGACTAACAAGAAAGGTATTGAAGCATTTTATTTCCTGAATTAAAAATAGTGGACCAGAGAAAAACTACTTCTGTAGCAATGGGGATGGGCAATGTGAGCCCTGTGGCCGTGAACGGTGTCCTAGACGCGGCACCAACTAAAACAGTCATATCAGGACACTTGCTCCGCAGCAGTCAGCTCCCCAAGACAACACGAAGGGTAGTGTCTTTGCCACCTGCCAGTGAAGGATGGAGGAGTCTTTCCCTAACCATGACGGCTGGAAAGGCAGCACAATGCAGACATCTCCACCTCCTCCAGGTGGACCAGGAGCTGACTGGGCGCCTTCTTAACTGCCATCTAAGAAGAGCATAGCTGGACACCAGCGTCCTACCTTGTTGGTTGCCTCATTGCATCTAGAAGCCCGGGCGTGGGCTTGACTGGTGTCGAGGGCTTTTGCATGTGGTCTCCTTTGGAAATGCAGACCGTTTCTACACCCGAGGGTTCTGCAGTTCTGCCTCTCCATGATGCCCCATAATCATAACGAACTTCTGTCTGTTTGAGATTAACAGAATACCCCTCCGAGCTTCATGCATGAGTACTGCTAGGAGTCAGCATAACACTGTCAGTAATTTAAAGAGAGATTATTAAATGGTGCTGATGCCCTAAAGTTTATTCTGAGTCAATTCATCAACCAATCCTTGATTCTGTGCTATGTGCTCTCAGGGGATTAATCCTCTCACAAAGTGTGTTGGGGGTGTGATTTAAGAATACATTAAGTCCTTCCTGTACCTTAGAATTTTGGTATTCAGTTTATATTTCAGTTTTGTTTTTGCTTATGAAAACATGCTGTTAAGAGTACTTCTGGAAAACCTTTTTGGCATGGGATACCTAACTATAGTGATCTTTTTATTTTAGCTTAATCAGAGACCCACTGTTGATGAATTAAGAGACAGAAAAATCCTGATACGTTTCAGTGACTATGTGGAAGTAGCGAAAGCACAGGACTATGACAGGAGAGCAGACAAGCCGTGGACGAGACTGTCAGCAGCAGATAAGGTACTGAACCACCTGTGATGGCTGGGGGCTCTGTCTTGTAAGAAGAGCAAACCTGCTACGCTGGGAGTTCATGGTTAGGCAATGGCAGCCATCAGCTATTTAAATGAAAGCTTGACCAGCTTTTGGTCTCACGGATAGCCCAGGATGAGAGTTGAGCAGTGGTTTTCAACTAAGGGACAGTTTTGTTCCAAGGCAATCTGACCGTGTCTAGAGTCAATTCTGGTTGTCACAACCTGGGGCACTACTGGCACCTAGTGAAGAGAGGCCAGGGATGCTGTTTAATATCCCATGATACTCAGAACATCCCCAGAACAGAGAACTCTGGCTCCAAATATCAACAATGTGTAAATTGAGAAACCTTGGTCTGGGGGACGAATTGAAAGTAGGGAAGGCTGGCGTAAGTCACATGACTGTTTCAGCAAAATGAGTTAGAGTGGGGACAGGAGAATGAAAGCCATCTGAGGGGTGTTCAGGAAGTGTTAGGAGGTCCTGGAGTCATTCCTGCACTGGGCAGCTCAAGCTGTCTCAGGGAACCTTCTGCGGGGTCTGAACGGAATGCTCGGAGGCAGGAAGAGAGCAAGGAACTCTGGGTGAGAGGGGGCGTGGAACGTGCCAGCGTGCTGAGCAGAGGGGGCCAGTTTTTGTCTGTGGTCAGGTGCTGCAGGCTGGCCGGCTCCCGGTCCAGGAGTGTGCGCAGCAGCTTTCTACCATGGCTGCTTGCTCTCAGAGGCTTTCGGGATGCTCTGCAGGCTTCAGGACAAGAAGTATTACACACCCAGCCAAGGAGTTTGCTGATGGTGCTTCATTCTTCAGCTGCTGGTTATGAGTGTGTGCACTTATAAATTTCCCTCAGTGTTGTATTAACTAGAGAAATGCTGAAGTTGGACTGATTCTTGGTTATTCAGGGTCGGTTTGCTCAGAGGATCATAGTGATAAGAGGAGAAGAAAAGTATCTTTGGAAGTTAACATGTTCGCATATGGGGGGAAATGTTTCCTTAAAATTCTTAACTCAAAAGCTTTCCTTGTCCCGGAGGCCATATTTTTGATGCTTTATCTGAGGGATGTGCATGATGAAGGGGGGCCTGGGAAGCTAGAGGAGGGGGGCAGCAAGAGGCAGGTCCTGAAGGGAACCGAAAGCATGATGCACACCTCACATGCGTCGAGTTAAAATGTTACTCAAATGTCACAAAGCAAACACATGACTTCTTTCTGGATTATCTGATTGCAAAATTCCAAGTTTACCAAAAGCTGAACTTGCTCATGTTTTGCTGTTCCTGCCTCATTGATGCCCTAAGCGTACACTTGGTTCCTCTGTTAGCCTGGGCAGGGCTATCTACCCACTCAACACAACACACCAAGTGACTCAAGACTTCCACAGCACCGGCTCCATACCAACCTGGTAGGACTATACAAATGAATAAGACAGTCTAAATGCAGAATGAAAAAACTCTGAAATTAGCCAAACCCAGAAACTCAAGGGCCAGATGTTTTCTCTCATAGTTGGAAGCTAGAGTACAAATAGGAAAGAGTGAGACAGCAAAGACTCATCAAACACAGATTACCAATTGACCTAGGGACAAGCTTGCAGGCTCGGGATGGGGAAGGGAAGGGGAGGAGGAAGGGAGACAGTGGGAAAGGTAAATGGGGTATATATGATGTATGCATGTATGAAAGGATAGCAAGAGACCTCTTCAATATGTAAGACTATATTGCACCAAAAATATTTATCATTGGAAAAAACAGAAAAAAAAAGTTTTCTATGTATTACCAAATAGCAAGTAGTAGAATAATAACAATGTTAATCCATAAATATAACCAATTTCTTGTTAACTTTTGAATGACCTGAAATGTAATATCCTCTCTTTAATTTCAGGCAGCAATTCGCAAAGAATTAAATGAATACAAAAGTAATGAAATGGAGGTACATGCATCAAGCAAGCATTTGACAAGGTGAGATCTGTTTGTATTAATTTTATGATATTTAAAACATGTTGTTTCTTAAAACATAAATGTCACAAAGAACTTTGTACCCAGCTAAACAAACTTGGCATTTTTACAGAGAACAAACCAAATGCACCTCAATTCAAAACGCTGTCTTCTCTGATTTTAAATGGGGTTTGGTGAACAGTGATATGTAGGAGAATAGTATTACGTAAGTCGTTAGTTTGCTTAATTAAAGGAAATTAGTCAAAGCAATGAAAGTAAATTTCCTATGTATTTTCCCTCTAATGTATAGAATTTACCAATTTATACTTGGATTGCTGTGAAATTACTCTTTGCCTCCCCTTTTAACTTTTTGTATCTTAAATTTATATTCACACCTTTAACATAGGCTCATGTTCCCCAAAGCTAAGAGAACCTTCATTTTCTCTGCAAATGTTTGTGTACCTACTATGTGCCAGTCACCATTCAAGGTGCTGAGAGTGTGGCTGGGCATGAGATTGAGGCGTCCCTCTCCCATGGGGTCTCCACACTTGAGGCCCTTCCCGTCCAGGCACACACTCTTTGGCAAGCCTCTACATGCAAAGGCCGTCACTGGGTTTCTTGTTGGTGATGGAGTTGGGAGATTACTCCTAGCACTGTGCACTCTTTCAGCGTCTCCCCCTCTTTTGTTTGGCCATGATCAGTAATAATTATCGTAAAATTCTCACATGCCTCCAATCTCAGGGACAACTGTGATGCAACAGTCTTTAACTGCAACCATTGCTTTGTCTGAGATGCTTGAGCCCCAAGTAAAAGAGAGAGGAAACACACTGCCCTAAAGTGATTTGTTCTCAGTGTGTCACAGTGGCCACTGAAGTGAAGAGCCTTGCTTCTACACTCCATGTGGCTATGTCATTTTTACTCGGTTTTTAGGATGGATACATCAAGGCAGGAGGAATAAGTAGTTAGGATGGGAAAAAATTATGCAAAGTTTGTTTTTAAATTTGTTAAGGTTTCCTCTCATAATGAAAATATTTATGGGGAGGAATAGATCGCTTAATTTTGACTGTTCTAAATGGGTCTTCTGGACATTTAAAAAATAGAATTTAGTAAAACATGCAATTATTTTCAATATTCATTTTGTTTTAAAGAATGAGGGTATAATTACTATGTAGCACATGTACATAATCTCAATTTATTACATTTTTCCCAATAAACATCATGATAGGTATTTAGTTTTTCTCAACCTCTTGATAAGTTTTTAGCTGCTAAAATTTTAAAGACTGAGATGGGTGTGGCACATGCCTGTAATCCCAGCTACTTGAGAGGCTGAGACAGTAGAACTGCAAGTTCTCAGGCCAGCCTCAGCAACTCAGACCCTAAGCAAGTTAACAAGACCTTGTCTCAAAAAATAAAGGTCTAAGGATGTAGCTCAGTAAATGCCCCTGGGTTCAATCCCCAGGACCAAAAAAAGAAAAAAAAAAGATTTTTTGGTAAAGGGTGCCCCCAAACTGAACGATCAGGAAATAATTTGAGATTCTTTATACCACATTTTAGCACTTCATATCAGTTTTTAAAAATAAGAATACTTAGTCATGACATTTTCTTGACTATCGTAAATATTACTATAAAAACATTATCAATTCCACAAAAATACTCATGACTCTAATTTCTAATTATTTATCAGTTCAATGTTTTCCTGATTTAGTAAAGCGCTAGTCTTTCTAACTAGCTAAACTTTGAGGGTTTAGCTAGTAACTTTAATACCAAGTTATAGGTGGCTTTAAAAATTCAGCATATAGGACATTCTGGGGTGCAGCAGGGGCATAAGAGTTGGGAGCCCTCTATCCCCCTTTAACCAGAGCAGCTCCATCTTTATTTTACATAGTGTAAAATAAAGACACTTTGAATAGCAGCAAATTTATGTGTGCAGGTTTCTGACAATTTTAACTGTTAGAAATGCATAAATGCTTTTTTTCTATATAATTTCCAGATTCCACAGGCCATAAGAGATTTTCTTCTGAGAAGAATTTGTGTTTAATTTTTGATACCAACATTGTGAACACTCATCAGGGAACTTTTCCTGAAAATCAGCTCAAGGCTACCTGCCGTGTTTGTGAGCGCAGAATCACACAGCTGCGATCCTGGCCACACTTACCTACAAGAGGAGTAACCCGAGGACATGCTTCCTTCATCGGTGTCTGAGGAGTGTGAGCTGCTGGGGTCAGTGAAGGCCCAAAGTGACTCTGCCAGAAGAAAACTGCTGTTTGCCTTTCAGTCTCGTGTTGCAGGTCTGCAGTGTGGAGGACAGGTGGCGAGCACGTGCAGGCTCCCCACTCCCAGGCCTCTGACGTGAGGGACTTGTGACGCAGTGTCATTTAGTATTTTGTTGAGAAGACATTTTTATTCTGATCATGATTAACTTGAAAACTAAGTTCATGTTATATAAAATGATTTACTGTATTATACTTTTTCTTTTTTATATAATGTCTAACAAAAAGAAATACAGCTCCAAAATTTTGATTCCTGTTAATTTTATTCTTTAATTAAATGGCTACTTATTGCGGGAAATTAACACAGGCTTTACATTTTCTTGGGGTTGGGATGACTGGTATCTTAGAGTAGGCATTTGTGAGATAAGTAACTTTTACTGCTTCTGAACCATCACAATCTAAACACACGATCAAGAACACTTTTGTGTGTTGTTTCATAAATTGTGAGTATACTGGTTTGTGCACTGGAAAACCCCATTAGGTTTTTCAAGTTAATTTATGTGAATACTGAACAGTATATTTAATCCAGAAATAAGCAACAACCTGTTGAAAATTCTACCAAAATGAAAACTATGGGAGTATTTTTAACTTCATGTTTGCACACATTATAAGAATCAAAGGTTTAGATGAAGTAGAGATGATAAAGAGGAAATTACTTAGCCCAAAAGTAAAACTTAATCTTGGCATAAAGTGGGAAACAAGCTAACAATAAACACTCCGTGAAAGATATTTTTGGCTTTTGAACAAATGTCCTGGCAGACGTGAGCCTCCCCGCCCACTCCTGGTAAGCCGGTGGAGCAGCAGACACAGTGGCTTGGAGCTGGCTTCAGGTGCGTGCAGAACCTGTGCTCAAATTCAGACTCTGTGCAGGTTGGCAGACTGCTGTTTCCTCCTGGACGATCCTCCTCCTCTCTCAGCGCTGTGGTGCTGTCTGTGACGCAGCTAAAGTGCTGGCACACTGTGGGCATTCAGTAAAAGTGAACCACTCACACGGTTGCCAGAGAGCACCTAGAGCAACCAAGTATCCTGAGTCATTTTCATGTGCGCTACCTCACTGCTTCCCATGATCCTTTACTTCTACTTTAAGACTGCAGTGGAAACGGTTCAATTCTTACGGCAGCACTTTAAAGAGACTTAGGATCAGTCCTATATACTAGCAAAAACACCATTAGTTGAATTACAATTTCTAAGAAATTTTTGTTAATGATGGAAAAAAATCTCAGTTCTACCTCTTACTTGCTCTGACATGTGAATCACCTGCCTTTTCTGAGCCTCATTTTCTTTGTATGTGAAAGGAAATATATAAAGCCTTTCCAGCTAGAAGTTGATTTTATAAGCATTTAAGATATGTATATATTTTTATTTGTAACCCGTTATATTTTCTATTTCAAGCTATGTATCAGTAGCTCCATCTATTTTATATTGTGCTCAGTTTGAAGTATTAATTGGAGCCCAAGTTATGTGATAAAGTAAAACTTCAATCTCCTTTGCTTGCTATATAACAAAGGCAGAAAGATGCTATTGTTCTAGAGATCACCCACAGCCCTCAAAGCTCAGAGGATCGTCACTGCCTAGGAAAGAGCCAGGTGGAATTTAGGCTTAGAGATTACATAGTAGACAGGACCCATGTTTAGATTTTTTCCCAAAGTTACAGAGCTAATATATAACAAAATTAAGGTAAATTGCAGGATACCCTCAGGAAGATTTGAGTTAAGACTCTAAGGTTCTAATATATCTTAAAACTAACAGGTTTTTTCATTTTAATCCAAATTTTTGGCAACAGTATTTATCTTCTGCTATTGGGTCTGTCAGTCAAACTACTGCTCTAAATTTTACTTCCATATTTCATGTTTTTATCAGGTATTATAAGGGTTAAGAGATAAATGTGAATCAAGTATATTTACTCTACCTGTTAATTTTATTTAATTCTGCACTAAATAAGCATGCAACATATCTTTGAAGTTAGTTGGAGAAACAAAAAGCAATTCATAAATGCAATGGAGATATACATGCATATGCATATAAATTTGCATGTGTTGTATAAATATGAAGAAAGTTTATACTGGAGTCTAAAGACAAATACAAAACTAGTTCTGCCTTTTTCAATGATGGTAGTATACGAATTGTCAGAATTCTTTATTACTAGCACTATTCAATGAGGTTTCTAACTGAATGACTTTACAAATCCCTTGCTATTTTCACAAAATGTTAAAGTAACAATATTTAATGAAAGTAATTATTTTTAAGGAGTTTAAAAATTTTTCAAACTATTGGTAACTAAGTTTTAGGCTAATGTGATGGAAATAGTACATCATATGACTTTGTAAAAAGCATATTTAAAAACATGTAAGGGACGCCTGAATAATTTTTTTAGCATCTGAATAATTTTTAAATGATCAAAGTGGGAAAAAAATAGAAACAAAATGAAAAGACCTTAAGATTAAGTGGTCCATCTTGTGGAAATATATGGTAATTACAGGCCTAATTTAATTCTATTATTCATTGGTGATAGTTCAACAGCAAATGCAAGTCCAGAAATACAAAATCCCAAATGAACTGTTAAAACTTCTAGACTCATGTTCCCAGTACACATTTAGCCAGTTCTTTTCCAGAGACCTTCTGAGTTTTCATATGAGAACCTCTCAGATGTTCAGTGCAAATGAACATATGAAAATCAAGCTGTATATGTGAAGGTTCTCAAAAAGCTAATTTCTGTAATTCATACCTAATCATTTCTCTGTATATATACTGATAATAACATTAGGAATATATCATTAATTCATAGTTAGACAAAATATGTTTGTGATAATGAACAATGAAGAGCTACCAGGTATCAGGTCCACAGCTTCATGGAAACAGCAGTTTTATGCTTAGAGTAATAAAAAATCGAAGACTCTAAACTGTATTGTAAATTGCCTTAAAAATGTAAACAAATACTAAAAAGTTGTATTTTCTTAATAGTGAGCAATGGGACCGAGATTTGGATATCAGATACATGCTGATTTGATTTTTTTAGAGTTGCCAACATGCACTGTATTTTCTAAATGCATCTTATTAATCCTCTTCAAAAATGTACACCAAATACATTGTGCTGGTCTGCACTACCATTCTTTTCCCTGATTCCCACCTAGCCTGCTTCTTGGTTATGATGGGGATGCCTGATACGGCACAAAACATGACTTAGGAATCACCTGCCATCTTGTTGTAATTATTTTTTTAAAAAAAGAAAGAGTGAGATAATCAATTTTATTTTTTTCATCTGGCCTTCGTTGCATGGACACAATTGTGTACGTGGTGCTGGGGTTTGAACCCAGGTCTTCACACGTGCCAGGCAAGGGCTAAATCCACTGAGCCACCTCTCCAGCCCCTCTTGTTCCAATTTTTATATTCCATATTAGATTTGTTTGTTGGTATTAGTTTCTTGGTATGTCACTTTGCTCAAAATTCTACATTTGTTGTTATTCATAGCATTTTCTATGGTTACTTCAACTTTTGATTAAATACATGAATGCTCAAAAAGTGTGACTAGGCTAAGTGTTAACTGGTGATGGAGACAGAATGGCTCAAGAGCTACGTCCAGCAACAGGAACTCTACACTAACCACTGAGCTCAGAGCTGGCAGATTCTGTCACTTTAGACTGAAAATCTGATGTGGAATTAAAGAATACATGAAAAGCATACAGACAACTACATGTTTGAAAGATACTGGCTTTTTAAATTGGCACTGGGTGTTTATGGTATCAGGATTTGGTGATATTATTGCTGTTGTAATCACTGTGGAATTTATATTTCTACCTAGCCATATTAATGTAATTTTTTTTCTCTTTCATGTCCTTTCCATGTGTACTTCGAGACAGTTACTACCTTACAGGTCTGTTTGGTCAAGGACATGTAAAACTACACTAACATGCTGGTAGATTGTAATCCAGGTAAGATATGCAAGTCATTAGCCACAAAGGGGATTATTTTTAATATATCTGTAATAGAAATAGCAATGTTTAGTTATATTGGTTAATGTACTAACTTGTCTCTGTGAATGAAAAATTGATTTAAAACACTATTTCTGTTAAACAATAAGATAAAGTGAGGATATTTATAATAAACAGAAATCTAATTTTTAAAATGTTCCCTCTAAATGTGGGGTAAACTACAGCCCACAGAACAAATCTAGGCAGTCTTTTAAAATGGCCTGCAAGCAAAGAATGGTTCTTATATTTTTAAATGGTTACATTTGAAACGGTTTATATAAGTTATCTACATGATGCTCATAAATTTGCCTTTTGGCTCACAAAACCTAAAGCACGCATGGTATGACCTTTTAAGACAATTTTGTCAACTCCTGCTCTAAACTTAAAATTAAATGTATAATAGAAAATTTTAGAAATGAATTACACAGGGCAACTCAAATAACTAAATTTTGTTTCTATACAAACCTAAAAGTTTTTAGCATCAAATCTATTCCAAATTTCAACACTCATTATAAACTCATAATGAAAATAGTTATCTCACTTATATAAAATGCCATCAAATTAGGTAAATCATAAAGCCTTATCAATATTAAAGGCAGGTGTTTCATTAAGTAAAAATCCTTTTTACTTAAAATGATTGCTTATCACAGCATAAGCTGAAAGTACATTATCTAAAGTTCAAGACAGTATAATATATTGATCTCACTCAATATATCTGTATTCCTGAAAAAAATGTTGACTTATTTTCCTCTTGATGTTATTTCAGAAGATTTCCATTGGCCTAAAAAAATGAAAACTAACCATTACAAAGACATTAACATTGAAGCAATGCAGTCCACATAGTTGATTTGCCTACAAAATTCCTCCAATGGTTCAAGAGAACAGAAATTGATATGATTCTACATGACTTTAAAAACACTTATCTAGTCTTATTAACTGCAAGGAAAATACTAACGCCCTCCACAAAGGACTTGAAGGCTTTAGGAGACACAATGGCTCTCTAACTATGTAAATCCTTTCCTGGAAAGGCTATACCATTTGTTCCTTTGCTTGCACTGTTGTGTTTTCTTTTAGATTCTGGAAACTGTAATGAACAAAGCAGGTAAGGTCCTGGTTGCTACAAAATTTATAGGAGTGAGTTTGGGGAAAAGAGGCAAAAATAAAGACTTCAGATCCCCCAAACTGTTATAAGATAGAGTAATATTAGCATTAATAGGATGATGACAGAGTCCTTTCTAAATAATTGTCATTTAAATGGAGACCTGCAGGAAAGCAAGAATTTCCCAGGAAAGCAAAATCACATGAGACTCAGAGGAATAAGATTATTCAAGAAAGGATGCCTGAAGCATACTGAACAAAAGTGAGAGACATACAGAAGGAAAAGGCAATAATGGTGATTGTTTTTAGAGCTGAGATCTTATTAGAGCTGTCCATTAGACACAATAGATAATATTCTGATGTTCAAGGTGAAGGTCAGGACTTCTATACATCTGTGAAACACAAGAGATGGCTATTGCATGGGACTGGATGAAATTACCTAAAGACAAAGTATAGAGGGAGGAAAGAAGAGAGACTAGGAATGAGGCCCATATGAAGCCAAAAAAAGACACAAGCAGGAGTGGCAAGTGGAAGAGGGAGGGACAGAGTAAGAGAGAGAGAGAATCAATTCATCTGGCCTTTGTTTCTTCAACACTTAGCTGTGTATGTGGTGCAGGGGTTTGAACTGGGTCCTCACACATGCCAGGCAAGTGCACCAACTGCTGAGTCACCACTCCAGCCCCCAGCTAAGGGTTTTAAATGTGAAATACCACAGAGAGGCTAAGAAGACAGATTGGATCCAGCACCATTAATGGTGGTTTGGATAAACGTAGTTTCAATGAAATAGTAGGCAGAAGCTTGGCCTGAGAGAAGGTAAGGAGCAAACAGATGTGACTGAGACAATAACTAGAGAAGACTGTTTTGATAATCATAACCCGTGAAGGTGAGTCAACAACTACATGGGAAGAGGAACTTGATGTCAACTTTATTCACTTAATAAACATAGGCTAGGCTATACAAACCAAGAGCAAAATTAGTAATGTGATTCAGAGCTCTAAGAGACAAAAATGCCATTCAACAAAGAAGAAATCAAATTTTCTGATTTTAGAATTGATGCAAGTAACATGTTCAGTTTTAGAGTAAGATGAGGAAATTAAGAGGTTAGACCATCAGCTGAAAGGTAAAGAACCCATTTTGTCCCATTGTCCCGGCAATGGAACACATATCAATATGAGCTCTAGATTATGATTTCCAACCATTTTAATGCACCTGTGTCAATTTTGAACTATTTGAAGAATTGAAAAACTGTGACTTAATGGGTTAATAAAAAGGTATTAATAGATAAAAATACTCTGGAATAGTAAAGCTAATGAAATAAGGCAGTACAGACTGTTGAGCAATTCTGTGTGCCATTTAAAGTATGTGATCTTTAATTTAAATCTTGATGGCATGATGTTTTCTAGAGTTGTTCAAACTAATAGAAGAGGATTGTGAAATATTAGATAAGGCTGAGAGGAGAAAGATCATGAAAATATTATTTTGGAATCTAGAATGGGTCAGGAAGGACAGACCAACAGGAAGGTAATAGGAAGAGAGAAAAAGTGGTAGAGCAGATGGCCTGGGACCACTCTAGAAAGCAAGTTGGGAAGACATAAAGTTTGAGGTGAGAATAATGTTAGAAAGTGAGAGTTAGAGTCTGCTGGTAATAACAGTCATAGCAGAAAGGCCGTATTTTAGGGAGGGAGGATCACACAGTGCAGTATGGAAATAAGTGCAACACAATTTTGGGAGTCTTAGATTGAGTGTGAGCTCCATGTAAGTTGTGCATGATGGAGAAAGTTCTGAAGTCTCCAAGGAAAACACTGAGTAGCAATCTGAGTAGTATTTAATGTAATAGCAGAAATATCATTCTCTCTTGAAATAGAAACCCTACTGCCCTATCAATAAATCTTAGCTGATGCTGGTATTTGTTTTTGGCTTATCTTGACTAAGAACCCATTTTCACCACTACATTTACATACTGATATTCAAATACTCTACTACCGTTAAATAGTCAAGGGAAAGTAAGGCTGCTTATTTTATTATACTTCAGACATCTAATTAAAGGATTTTTTTTTTAATAAAGAGAGAGGGACAGTAAGGGAGACAGAGAAAGAGAGAAACAACTTTATTTAGTTTTTCACATGGCCTTTGTTGCTCCAACACTCAGTTGTGTACATGGTGCTGGGGTTTGAACCAGGGTCCTTGTGCTTGCCAGGCAAGCACCGAAACCCCTGAGCCACTGCTCCAGCCCCTGGATTTTTTTTTTGTTGTTGTTAATAAATTACAATTTTGTAATATTTATGTATGTGAAATAAGCATTTATTTCAACTTTAACATAACACAACAAATCAACATATACTCATTTTGCTAAAATAATTTAGCAAATTACAAATATCAGAAGCTTAAAAACTAATTGCCAAACAGCCTGCTTATGAGTTGATTTCTATGCTGAGTTAAAATATTTAGGTATTATATAGTAACAATTTTACGCCATTTAGTGCCTTCTAATACATTCAAGACAAAACTAAGTGTTGCTAAATTTTTATTACTTGTATATTCTAAATGATTAACTTTTAATAATATAGTTCAAATGGTATTTAATTCATTAAAGTAGTTTTAAGTATAGTTAACTAGTGTAAATATCACTACAAAAATAAGCCAATTTCTTTTACTGTTTGTTCTCAAAATCTCTGTTCCCTAAAACAGAAAAAGTAATATTGTGTAGACAAGTCTTGGGTTTGGAATCAAGTTACAGTGGTTCCTTCTCATTCTTAAGGAGGCACTTCTTGGAATTTAGGGGTTTCTCCCAAGGCATATTCGCCTGAGTGACTTAGGTAGTTTTTTCTTTGTAGGGCTACTCTATTGTTTCCTTAGTTGCATACAACAAATAATTAAATTAAATATCTGGAAATAACTAGATTTCATTTCACACATTAACATTTCTTTCATGGGCCATGAATAATGACATCAGTCCTTTGCGTACATTAAGAAGTTCCTCTTCTTGCTATGACCAAGAAAAAAAATTATGGATCTTATTATCACATAAAATAGGAAAAAATGTTTTTAGTGATTCTTGTTAAAATAATTCCTTTCATAAATATATATATCACTGTTCATTCTACCTAATCTACCAGGAACTATATCAAGATGTCTATAGAATTCTGTGATTATCCGTAATATCCAAGATGATCAAATTGAGAGAAGACCTGTAAATCTTTTAAATCCCCATATCAATGAAATTTAAATTTGTAGAGAATAAAATTAAAATAGTTCAGAAAAAAAATTCAACAGGGATAAACCTAATCAGGTAGTTCTGGTCCGCTTCCAGCTACATGAGCTTAACTACAGCATCCTGGACTTCCACTGTTTCAACATAATGAGATTCTATAAAATCTCGTAAGTATATTAACATGCCTTATAGACTATGACTAATGCTAGAGTGTACTTAAAAATATCTTCCAATCCAAGAAGATACCCAAACATGTTCACTCAAACCAGGGCTTTTAGACCCTCCCAAGTACACTTGCTATTCTACCAGCTTTTGGAAAGTCAGTAATTTTTATCCTCAGAATATAAGTAAATGAAGTCCTGCAGTCCAAGTGGACAGTAAGTCTTCCACTAAATCATAAACCCTTTCTGGGTAACTTTGTCCTGCTGCAGTGCAGTGTTTAGAAACAGTGCAAGGAAGCCAGGCCTGGTGGTGCACACCTGTAATCACAGCAACTCTGAAAGCTGAGGCAGAAAGATCACCAGTTTAAGGCTAGCCTGGGATACTTAACAAGACCCTGTCTCAAAACTCAAAACTCAAAATGGCTGGAGATAGTTCAGTGGTAGAACATGCCTGGGTTCAAGCCCCAGTACAGCAAAAACAAAAACAAAAAAAAACTCAGCAAGGAAGCAAGTGGTCATTCCTAAGTCCTTCCTCCAGCTAATTTTTTAATCATTATTTATATTACCCTCATTTTTTTTTTTTACTGTAACTAGGTTCCTGTTATTTAAAAAACTAAAAGTCATTTGGCTAAAACTGTCTTGTCCCA
>PVKS010026715.1:0-28322 GCA_004027875.1 Aplodontia rufa
TTTTTTTTTTTTACACAGCCAAGGCAATGATCAAAATTGTCAAGAGACTTCCTACGGAATTGGAGAGAATCATGGCCTGTGATTCTTCTGACAGGGGACTAATATCCAGAACTTACAAAGTCCTCAAAAATCTCAACCTCAAAAACATTAACAATCCAATCAATAAATGGGCCAAAGAGCTAAATAGAAATTTCCCAACAGAGGACATTGAACAAGCAATGAATACATGAGAATGTGTTCTAAATCACTAGTAATCAGAGAAAAGGAAATAAAAATTACATTAAGATTTCACCTCATGCCAGTCAAATTGGCAAGAATGAAGAATATAAACAATAATAGATGCTGGAGGGGTTGTGGAGAGATAGGAACACTAGCACACTGCTGGTGGAACTGCAGAGTAGTACAGCTCCCATGGAAAGCAGTGTGGAGAATCCTCAAAAAATTAGTGAAGAACACACCATACGATCCAGCTATCCCTCTCCAGGCTATTTTTCTCAGGTCATTGGAATCAGCACATGACAATGTCAGAGCAATATCCATGTTCATAGCAGCTCAATTTATAATAGCTAAATTTTGGAACCAACCCAGATGCCTCTCAAAGGAGGAACAGTTCCCAAAACTATGGTATATATATACCCTGAAGTTCTACTCAGCAATTAGAAACAATGATATTGCAGCCTTTGAAGGTAAATGGATGGTGATGGAAATCATGTTGATCAAAGTTAGCCTAACCCAGGGAGTCAAGGGTCAAATGTCTTCACTCACCTGTGGAGGCTGGAGCTAGGCCCAGGCCAGTGTGAAAGATGGTCAACCTCATATATTAGACCCAGCAAAGGAGTAGGAACACATAACCTAGGGCATTCATAGATATGTATCAGGGAGCAGGGTGAAGGGGCCAGTGAAGAGGGGTAAGGGTGGGAGAATAGGGTGAAATCTAGGGGGTAAATCTAATTTAAGAATATATACATATCATATTGTTACTTTAGATGAATTTTGATTGTGCAATAACTACATTTCTTAATAAAAAAATGAAGCATATTGATACAGACTTTATACCTTTTACAAAAATTATTTCAAAATGGAACGTAAATAACCTATATATAAATCACAAAATCATAAAACTTACAGAAGAAAGCTGGAAATATATAAGTGATCCTGTGCTGTGTGATCAGTTTTTAAATGTCACGAAAACACAATCTATAAAAGAAAAAAAATGTTAATAGATTGGAACTTCTTGAAATTAAGACATTTTACTCTGTGAAAGACATAGTTAAGACTATCAAAAGACAGTTATTTAGGTGCCTAGGACATCTTACCATGGAATCTGAAAGTAAGAAAATAATCTAAAAGTATTTCTAATATATAGTAATATATTTATTACTATTTATTATGGTTATACAGTAATTATATATTTTTATATATTTCACTTATACAGTTATATTAGATATTCAGTAATACATGCACATGCATACTGGAATTTAACAATTAAGCATTTAGTAAAAAGCTTTCCTCACTGTTATGTCAAGTATAGATAAGTAATAGGAAATGCTTAGAAAGATCCATATAGTGATATTTTTGTGTTATAGACATCAATCTGAACTCAAATTTAACTGAATGAGAAGATGGTTACTTACTGAAATACTTGTATGTATACTCATGTTTAGTATACACATATATTCCATGGTCTGGCAGCTGATATTACAAAATCTAGCAGACCTCAGTAGCATCGCGCATACCTAGCTGATATGTATGTTTCTTATTCTACTCTTCATTTAAAGGAACCAGAGCTCATTTGAGTAATGGTTGGTTCATTCTAGGATTAAGGGAACATGCAAGATGAGCCTAAAATATCTTGCAGTGTCAGAAAGCAAGAAAGTGCTCAAACCAAACTAAAACATACACTGATAAAGTGCGTCAAAGGAACACACTTAACAAATGAAAGAGTTCCCAGTGGCCAAAACTGAGAAAAATTCTGCAATAAAACAATGAAGCATTTGTATACAAACCAGATTATAAAATAAATGTCCTTGAATTTATAGTTAACACAAATATAAAACTACTAATTATGTAAGTAAAAGTGAAGATGGGTAAACACATATCTCTTCCAGCAGATTGAGTAAAAAAGTGCTCCAGCACTGGCGTGGGTGGGCAGCAATGAATCCTTCCATCTTCTGCAGTGGATAGGATAGTTTGCTGAAACTGTGGATTAAAAGTCTAGGACATTGGGCTGGAGCAGTGGCTCAGAGGTAACAGTGCTTGCCTGGCATGTGCATGGACCCAAGTTAAAATCCCAGCACCACAACAAAACAAAGTCTCGGAGCAATGAAAGCCACATGGGAAATTAAATAAAACTGATTCTGCCTTTCTCTGTCCCTCTCTCTTAAAAAAAAAGTCTAGGATATGACTGAAAATCTCCCATTATATTAATCTCCCAAAAATTTTCCACTTACAGTGAGAAAAGACAGACAACTAATGTCACCACGGAAATGAATCAGATGACTGTAATCGTGAAAGATTTTTAAACAGCTATCATAAAATGTTTCAATAAGATGTTAGAAACATTCTTATTGTTGCCAAGATAATAGGAGGAAAAAAAAAAGATAAATGAACATGTTATCTGATGTGCTATAGTGTGAGAAGCAGCTGTTACTTTTAAATTTAGAAATTTTAATAATTGTTCCAACTGACACTGTATAGGTCACTCAGAAATTATTATGAAAACCCTATGAGTTGCTTACATCCAAACTAAGAAATTTATAAAATATTTTATAAGACATTCAATGATTATAGAGAGTCTGAAAATCATTTTTATTAAGAAATTTATTTGTTGAACAAATATGCTTCTAACGAAAACTATAATATATATATAAAATCTGAACTTTAGATTTACCCCCCAAAAGGCCCCCTTCAATTTCCATCCTTATCCCTCCCCCTCCCTCCTTCCCAATACATCTCTACAAATGCCTTAGGTTGTGTGTACTTACACCTTTTCCAGATTTAAAACATGAGAATTAACCTTCTTTTCAATGGCTGGGTTCTAGCTCCAGCCTTCGCAGATGAGTGAAGGCATTCAACACTTGGTTTTCTGGGTTATGCTGATTTTACTCAGCATCATTTCTTCCATAGCCATTCATTTACCTTCAAAGGCTGCAATATCATTGTTTCTAATTGCTGAATAAAACTCCATGATATGTATGTACCACAGTTTTTGGATCCATTCATCCACTGAGGGGCATCTGGGTTGTTTCCATAATTTAGCTATTGTAAATTGAGCTGCTATGAACACCAATTTCTCTGTGTCACTGTAATGTGCTGATTCTAAATCCCCTGGAAAAATACCTAGGAAAGGAATAGCAGGATCATATGGTTGGTTCTTTCCTAGTTTATTAACAGGATGCTATAACTTGTTTGTTAATGCTAGAAAAGATTCATCTGTGAAATATTTCTTCCTCTGAACAGAGTTTAATTGTCAATATGAATCTTGGTTACCAGAGCTCTATTTCTATATTTTTTTTCAAATATGGGCTAGCATTTAGTTAGTTTTAGAGTTTAATATTTAGAATGAACCATTTCTTTAAAAGTTTCTTTAGCAGAAATCTGTAACAGAAAGCAAGCTAACACTTATGTTAATAATTGGAATTTATTTAAATTGGAGTATTTACTTAAAATATTTAACAGGGACTTGAGTACACATTTAGACATGATGAATCTGACATTAATAACTAAGAGTTGGAAACCAATAAAACGAAATGATAATCATGGTAATAATGATATTATAATTTCTTGATAATATATAATTTAAGAAAACTGATTTCACAATATTGCTTCCAAAAACTCCCACACCACAGGTGTCAATCTTCTATTGGAACTTGAGCACTGCTGAACAATATCACATTACTACATGGCACTGTGGCTAAGATGCATAGCAAATCTAATTTGCTATGTCACTAACATACACCTGTTCTGCTAGTTGCCACGGAATTTATTCGTGTCTGTCTTCACCTAGTCGACAGTCTGTTTACTTGCAAACTATTTTTTTTTTTAGAAAAAGAGGCAATGTCACAGAATTTTGGAAATATGTATTCAACCCTTGTCTGAACATGAGTTAGAAAATGTCTATAGGCTTGACAGAACTTTGCAGTCAAGACAGAAAAGAAAAAAAAACACCCAAACTTCCAATCAGATGAGACTTCCCTGTATTATTTCTTTCTCGTCTATAGAATCACTAAATCTGGTTGTACAGCTACATGAAGATATTCTTTCTGTGACAGCAAGCACTGATTTAAGGTAGAATACATTTTTTTATTGGACTAGTATAGCTTTTAGTTTTGCTTACATTTTTCTAAAAACCTAAGAAACTTTAAGTTTTAGTGTAAACAATTAAGGATGGATAAGGTAAAATGGGTGTGGTGGTGCACACAGAGGTAGTACAAGCAGGTGACTCACAAGTTCAATGCTAGCCTCATCAATTTAGTGAAGATGAAGAATGGATGAGGTAAATAGATTAACATTTATAAAAAACAAAATTTTGTAAATGGGAATGTTCTTTATGTTAAAATATTACCATACCTTCATCTTTACTAAATCAGTTTCATATGTTATTATTAAGAAAGAAAATTTAGCATGAAAGTTAAAAGATATTTTACATGCATTTGAACTAAGTGTTGAGAAATCTGTGAACATATCTAAAGCAGTATTTAGGATTTAAATTGATTTACACTAATGAATTTAGATATCAGTGTTAAAGAGATGAGTGGCAGAAATTTATCTATCTTCATACCAAGAAGAATGCATGTATTTGTGTGCGTGTACATGTATCTCTTACGTAAGCTAAAATGAGTATTAGTTTCTGATGGTGTGGGAAATTGCAATAGCCTGAAATTTATTATTGAGAATTTTCAGGAGTAATAGGAAGAAAACAACTGAAAATTGGTTATCAATAATCATTGAATAACCAAAGATCATTATTTGAAAATGTTTAAATTTTAGGTAGATTATTTTAATGACAGAATATGTTATTCACTCAACAGAGATTATGTGGTACTTGTTGAAGTTTTTAGCTCCAACATATAATTCAATGCCAGGAAACCAGAAATCAAAAGAAAAATGAATACAATTACTTCAGATAGAAGTTGGCTAAACGGCAATAGCAAATGCTTCCCCCCCAAAAAAAAGAGTGAGGAATCATCCCATCATTTTTCCTAAACACTAAGGTCTTAACTCTCTAAGGCCTGACTTTCTCTGACACTCAGAGGACTAATCAGAAGGTGTCTGATTATGAAACCCCATGGAGGCCGTCAACATCACAGGTGTACTCCCTGACCCATTCGTTGTAAGTCACTACGGAGGTACTCTTGTCTTGTTTTTGGCCTTCCTCTGATTTTCCTGCCTTTGCTGTGCAATGTGTACAAGTAGTTTGATAAAAATTTTTCATACAGGGGCTGGAGCAATGGCTCAGCAGTTCTGACGCTTGTGTGGCATGCACGAGGACATGAGTTCAAACCCCAGCACCACGTACACAACAAAGTGTTGGAGCAATGAAGGGCATATGAAAAACTAAATAAAATTGATTCCCTTTCGCTCTCTCTCACTGTCTCAATCTAAAAAAAAAAATTAAGTTTAAAAAAATTTTTCATACACTGCAGAGGATGAGATGTCCAAATTTTGCAGAACAGAGGTTCAACTTCATGAACAACTAAGTATTAAATTGAAGGACACAGATTTTTCATCAATAAGATATTATTCCTTTACATGTGAAGATTATTCTCTAAAAAATAGTTTCATCTATCTCCAGAGCTAAATGTAACTCTCTAAAATAAATACCAAGTTTCTCATATGTCCATTTCTCACCAATAGAGGAGAAATCCTGTGAGATATTTGACATAATGAAGACTTTTGATGCATTTCAGCCATCAAATTGGAATTTCTAAGACTTGGTAGCAAATCCACAATATCAACACACAAACAGTGATATATTTGAAGATTACTGATTTAGAGTAGAGTTTCCTAAATTTTTTTAAAACTCAGGTTGGAATTAATTAAAGGTTATGCAGAAGTAGTATATATTTTAGGTTTTATTTTTTAACAGAGAGGGACAGAGAGAGAGAGAGAGAACCAATTTTTTATTTAGTGTTTCATTTGGCTTTTGTTGCTCTGATACTTAGTTGTGTATGTGGTGCTGGGATTTGAATCCACATACTCGGGCATGCTGCAACCACCGAACACCACTCCAGCCCTTGTATTTTACTTTTTTGAATTATTTTAATTTTAGGAAAATATTAAGATTTGCTTTTTATGTGATAGGCAGTGTCTAACTTTACATTTTATACGTGTTGTAGCAATGAAAATTTATCCCTCAGATACCTATTGAAAGAAGAGTAGTTGACTCTTGGTCTGAGATGCTGTGTTCTGTAATCATCAATACACACATAACACTGTGTTCCTACTGCTTCTACCAGACAATGATGAAATGAGGCAAGAACACAAAATATACCTGAAAGACAGAAGACACCATTGATGTTATAACTGGGATGGGAATTTCCCATTTACTTTGTCAAAACATTTTTAATACTGCATAATGGTCTAACGTGTTTTGACCAATCTTTTCCTGCTTCCTTTTCTCCTTCACAAGTCATAGTCCTATACAGTAGTCCCTCAGCTTTCCTGGAATTGTACTCTTTTCATTTTTCCATACACATATAATCCTCTTTAGTATTTAGTATTAAATTCTTGAGGACTCACTAAAATTTATCCTAAATAAATCTTGCCAAAAAATGCTATCATTATCTCTGCATTATACACATGAGCCATCATTTAAAAAGATGAAATTTTACAGCAAGTCAAAGATCTAGTAAGTGTTAGAGAATGTATTCAAATTTAAAGTACATGACTTTGTAGTTAATATACTTAAAGAATTTTCAGGGGCTGGAGCGGTAGCTCGGTGGTTATGGCACTTGCCTGGCATGCGCAAGTATACAAGTTGCATGTTCATGTATACAACTAAGTGTCAGAGCAATGAAAGCCACGTGAAAAGCTAAATAAAAATTAATTCTCTCTGTCTCTCTCTCTCTATCACTGTCCTCTCCTTAAAAAAAAAAAAAGAATGCTTCATGCTACAATCAGTATTTGTTAATTTAAAATGATAAAGTACAATACAATTTCTTGCCATTTTGGTGAATATTCTAAAAAATAAATTGTCATTTCAATATGCCTGAAATGAATGTAATTTTAAGAAATGAGAAAATATTTTCTTTAAAAGGATTTATTTCAGGAATTTAACAAATTTAAAGAAATATTGTCAATATATATTTATAGAGGAGTATATAATGGATTTAAAAATAATTGTGAAGAAAGTCGGGAAATGATTAAAGTTTGAGCATTGACCTTCAGGAGATTCTTCCTTTATAGGTAACTTGAATATTTTCTGGAGCTCTACTTCTCTTAATGGCACAGTTCCTCATTTTATCATAATACAATATTTACACATGAGTACTGGCTCAAATCAGCAGAAACTAGATGGGGAGCAATAGCAGGAAAAGAACAAGAACAGTAAAATTTTTATCTGAGACTGAGCACAAGTCAGTGTTTTGAATGTTAGCTAGAACTCAGAGGAAATTAATATTTCTGGCTTGAAGAAAGAAAAGAATTCAGGGCAAACATAGGACCTGGGAAAGAAGAGTGGTCCTAGAAAACCAAAACTCTTAGATTATTTGCCATAAGTCCTGAATTGTATATCTGCACAAGTTTGGAAGTGATCCCTAAACTAATATGTTTAAGCATTAACACGAAACTAATACCTGCACTTGTAAGAGGCAAACCACAAATTCCCTTGAAAAATTAGGATAAGCTTGAAATTTAATTGAGAGCCAAAATAAGGAATCCTCAATTCTAGTCTAATCAAATTATTTGTGCAATAATGTTAAGCAACAACAAACAAACATCAAAAAAACTCTAGAGGAATATAGCAGAATCCAACATCTTAACAGCAAATACAGTATCCATAATGTCCACAATGATTAATGGAAGAAGGAATAGAAAAATTAACTTATCTATTAACACCAGTTATGTAGTTAGAAGAATAGAGGATAAAAATGTTGAAATATTAATAGTCTCAGAGCTCTGCCTATGGAAAAAATACCAAAGATGAAGAATGTGTGCATTTAATTCATCTCAATTAGAAAGAGAAGATGGAATAATGCAGAAAAAGCCTCCAAGTTTATTGAAAGTAATATGTTTCCATATTTAATATGTTCAACAAACAATAAGCAGGATCAAAGTTATGAAAACCTTGTGTAAGTGCAGTATTATCACATTGCTGAACAATGAAGATAAATATGAAGCCTATAAAGCAATCTGAGAGAAATAGAAAATCGAGGATGCAAAATATTCAGAGTAGCAATGATTTAAGTGATTGCCTACTTATTATCCAAAACTATAAAAACAGACAAAAAGTAAATTCTTAGAGTTTAAGGAAAAATTTAGCCCATAATTCTATGCCCATATATATCATTACACAACACAAAATAAATATATATTCAGAAAAAAATCAAGAATAATCTATTAATACTCCTATTCTAGAAATAATCCTAATAGTTGATTAGAAATAATATCAGATGGTATCCAATATTGGAAAGAAGAAATAGCATTCTTCATTTATATTTTTTCTTCTATTTGTTTTTCAAGACATCTAGTTCAGTTAAAACTGTATTATTAACTTTTGGGATTCATTACATATAGATGCAATACATATAGGATAGCATAAATTTAATTATATGATTCATATTTTATTCACATATATAATACAGTATTAAGTCCAAGTATAATGATAAATTTTAGTGATGTGGCAATTTCTGAGAAACATTAAGAACTATAGCTATAAAAACAATTGATCTCATTGAAATAAATATAATCACATTCACATGAAAATTTGTATATGAATTTTCAAATAAGCTTTGTTTATAATATAGCCCCAAGTTGGAAATGACCAGGACATCCTTTGAGAGCTGAATGGTTAAACCAACTACAGTACATGCATGGCATGGGGTATTACTTAGCATTAGCAAGGAATTAACTATTATTTTAAATAGAGAGGGAAAATGATAGAGAAAGAAAGGGATTCAATTATATTCAGTTTTCAGGTGGCTTTTGTTGCTGCTACACTTCATTGTGTATGTGATGTTGGGGTTTGAACCTGTGTCCTCATGCATGCCAGGCAAGCACTGTAACTGATAACTCACTGTTCTAGCTCAGGAATTAACTATTGATGCACTTAAAAATTTTATCTCTACAAGATTATTCTTCATGAAAAATATCCAATTTCCAAAATCACATATACTCTATGGCCACATACATATAAATCATGATAAGAGAAAATAATAAATATAGATGAGAAGCAGAAAACATAATTGATTTGAAGAGGTCAGGAATGGAAGAGGGTGGGGAGTGGGCTATATAGCTCTAAAAAGCCAACAACAAAATTCTTTGGTGATTAAAATATTCTGTATTATAAATGTACAAATATAAAGACCTTGAGTTTTCTATTACATTACTGTTTCTAAGATACCATCATTTTTAGAAAATGAAAAAGTTTCCAAGACAACTTTATTATTTCTTAGTCTATATGTGAATTTATAGTTATCTCGAAATAAAAATAAATTTAGTTGAAAAATTTAAAAGCATAAGCATGCAATGGCAAAAAGGATAGAAGCTTAAAAGGTATACTAAAAACAAATATGCTAAATCCAGAGTAAAAAGACATAGAGAACAAAAAATAAAGATCAACTAAGACAAATGGCACATGTAAATCCAGCTGCATTAATAATTACATTGAATATAAAATGAATATAAAGAGTATAAATATTGCAAGTGAGACATAAATTGTCTGCTTTTGCAAAAGTATTATTATTATTTTAAAGGGCAATCCTGAACTGGAGAGGTGGCTCAGTGGTAAAGCATTTGCCTGACATTGGTGAGGACCCTGGTTCTATCCTCAGCACCACATACACAGTTAAGAGGAGGGAAAAAAATAAAGGTGAAAATCTCAAGAAAATTAGCTCTCTTTGTCTCTCACTCTGTCTTTAAAATAAATACATAAAAAGAATAAGGGGCAATCATGAAGTGATTTACAAAATAGCTTACAGACCTAGGAATATAGATGAGTGAAGTCATAAGAAGAGGTGAACTTAAGAGTTTGTAAGGCTATGACTAACATAAACTAAACTTTTTACAAAATTCAAATCCTATGAGCTGTGCGGAACAAACAAAATATTCTATTGATTGAATGCCCTCAAAGCTTTTATATTTTCAAACTTTTAAATTGTATCAATTAAATGGGTAAAATGTATTCATTTGGATTTTATTTTTCATTTGCTTGACTCCTTGTGAAGCTCATTAGCTGCTTCTGTTCTTATTAACTCTAGTGTTTTATTCTCTGAAGTGCATGTTCTGAAAATATCAAGCATGCTTATATTTGAGAAGAGGATCAATTTTTATAGAAAAATCATATGTAATTGAGAAAATGCACACTCCATTTTTTGATAGGTGATGATTACATTAAATTTGTAACTGTTACCTCTGCAAATTCATATGCTGAAATCCTTGCTTCCGAAATGATAGTATCTGGAGATGGGATCTTCCTACTTATCTAATTAGGAAATGAGAGTGGGGCATTCTTCCTGTCTGCTGATGGCTTCACTTAGACTTCTTAGCTTCCAGGTCTGCAAGAAATAAATGTGTCTATTGTTAAGGCACTCAGTCTATGGTACTTTTTTATAGTCTGAGATGACTAGGTCAATATTTTTTTGTGTTCATTTGTTTTCAGCACTTTTGTGTTTCTTCTGTTCCCCAATATAGCCTGTGTCTCTCATGTTCCTTTCTTGTCCTCTCTTCTTAACACTCCAGGCACCCTCAAAGATTCCTGGTTTCAACTCTCATTTTAATTCAGCTTTGTTCCTTTTAGTCCTGTTGGCATCCATGTCGGCATTTTTATAGATTTCTCCCACATCTTTCACCACCAGAAATGTTGCTAGAAGTTCATATTTTTCTGAAATCTAGATGTGATGAAGCAGGAGTAACTCTAAAAGCTCCTAGATACTCAGAAACCCAGAATCAAAAGCTTTCTGTGCAACCTAAAATTACTGTCATCTCTAAAATTTATCCAGATAGCATTAAATTTATTCAGGTACCATTAAATGACTCTGGGTGATATGATTCTGCACCGAACAAAAGCTATTTTATATTTGTCTATTCTGTAGAGAAAGGAGATGGACAGAATAGTAAGTCATGAACTTAAGTGGCTAGGAAAGTTCATGGAGAACAGTGCACTTTTCACTGAATATTAGGTAACTTGATAGGGATAGGAAGGGGTAGAAGGAACTATTTTGTCAGCTTCTAAGTTGAGTGAGCGTTTGTAATCACAATGTAACTTTTGACTGTCCCAGTTCCCAGGGGTTATGTCTCTGTTTGGTTGAGTTGCCAAAGCATAAGACTGAGTTTATGGCTCTGTCTTAAAATCACTTTTGTCTTCCTGAAAATTATGATTTTTTTCACTTTCTCTCTTTAGGTCTGCTATGACAACAAAATCTGAATTTTGTTTTAATTTATAGCTAGAATTTTTATGCTGTAATTATAATGGAACCAACTCAGTCTAAAGCACAGCAGAAATTACAGTTGTAATGCATATGTATGTATATGCACACACACATATAAATTTTGTACTTACTTGAATATGTGCACCTAAAATACAAAAATAAATTTAATCATAGTGTTTGCTTTAAAACACATTGAAATATTAATAACCCTCATGCTATACTTCCTAGAATATGTACTAAATCTATAATGATATGTAAACATACAAATATATGTATATAGGTATTCACTGTATTTATATATGATACATAAACATTTAAAAATATGTAGCAGATCTGTGTGTTTGAAATAATATAAATTATATTTTCCTATAGATTTACTAATGCATGGTCCTAACAGTATACTTTTCAAATAAGTCTTGGACACCAAATATGTGTCTAGTTCAATACTTCAAACTTATTAAATTTCTTTGTAAACATCCAGCAAGTTTTCTTTATACAGTATTCTCTGTTTTGAATATAGAGCCTATTTTACTAAATTTGTTTGCCTTCTGAAAAATATGTATAAGCTATATATTTTTTCTGTAATGTGTTATCAATTTATTTCAGTTCATTTTGTTTAAATATTGACTATTTTCCCTTTAATTTTCATCAACAATCAGTAAGCTTTTTCTATAAAAGGTCAGATTATAATAAATACTTTTGGCTATGTGGGCCATAAGGCCTCTGTCACCAATAGTCAACTTTTCATTATGCTATGAAAGATAACTTAAATGATAAATACAGAAAAGTGTTGTAACCTGATTTGGTCCTCTGTGGGCCATGGGCTGAGTTTACCATACTTCATTTTAAACTAGATTAAAATGATAAAATTAAAGCTTAATTCTTACCAAATACCCCACCCTCATCCCCTGTGAAACATGCCCACTTTGGTAGTTCTTACGTCCCTTTTTCTACTTCTTTCCACATATGTATTATTAAAAATGTAGTGCTCTCTCTCTCTCTCTCTCTATATATATATATATATATATATATATATATTACTTTTAACTCATTTTTATTGTATAAAGTATAAAACTGTCTCTAAAGATACTCTTATGCACAATCACTTTTTTAAGTGAGAGAGGGAGAGAAAGTGAGAATCAATTTTATTTAGTTTTTCAAGTGGCTTTAGTTGCTCTGAGACTTTGCTATGTACATGTTGCTGGGGTTTGAACACAGTAAGCTTGTAAGTTGCTACAACAGCAACAGAACGTTATACTCTCCAAAATTAAAGCAGTTTCTCTTCCATTGATTTCTGAAATTTTTATTAAAATAATTCTTTTCTGAAAAAAGAGAGAGAGTGAGTGAGAGGGAATCAGCATTATGTTTTCATCTATCCTTTGTTTCTCGGACACTTAGTTGTGTATGTGGTGCCGGGATTTGAACCCAAGTCTTCACACATGCCAGGAAAATGCTCCTGCTGCTGAGCTACCACTCTAGTCCCTATTATATGACTTCTGTGTGCATATTTTTTCTTACAGATCATACTTGGCAGTATATGGACACTTTTAAATCAGTATTTCTGAACATGTGTGATCAGATACATGTAGGTAGTGATAAAAAAAGGCGAAGTAAGAAAAAAACTGTGCTGGACAGAAACTGTCCAAACTGTTTCAATTCACTTATCTCTGTCAATTGGCTTTTATAATACCATGATGTAACTCCACCGGTCAGGAGCACACGAGGTGAAGCTGTGATATTTCTGTCTTTCACTACAATTCTAATGATCTTCCCATGGTGTAATAGGGCAGAGAAAAGGGCAGGAAGAAAGTGTATAATGAAATAACGGAAAGTCCCTATTTAACTACAAATCAGGGAGAACTTGTGAGGAATGCTAAACCCAGGTCTAAGGCATGATCGAGAAGTACAAGCTTGTTGTAAAGGCTCGACAAGATCCTTCGATTTGACCCTTTCCTTCTTAATCTAAGAACATCACTTTTTTAGCAATAGTCATAAATAATTTAAGAAATACCAAGTAGTATTAAAATCCTTTTCCTTGTAGAAGTGTGCAAGAGGCTGCCGTTCCCTTCCTCAGTATATTTAGAATCAAATTAGTGATAAATAAGTCAGCACCAGGCATGCACCCAAGGTGAAAGCATCAGCATTTCTGAATCATTTTCTTATTTTTGGTATCATTTACCCAAATAAACTTTTTTCAATTCTTTGTTCACATATAAATTAAAAAAATTTGTAATCTTTGTTGACCCTTGTTAGTGTGATGAAATCTCTGTCAGAATGCTCCTGTCACGTGCTGTCATTTACAGTGCAATAGCCCAATGTGAAATTGATGAAGGACCTCATAAACCTGTCAACCAGGTTGGTTGCAATTTAATTTTTATCAGTTAGATTCAAATGCAACAAGAGATACTAGGTTTAAACAAGCTGACCTTTGAAAATATTCCATATTTGAAATTAATATCATTTAATAATAATGTTGAATTTCATTATAGAGACAAATTTATAAAAGTCTGATACTACACATTAAGATGAATTGTGGACAGGCTCATTCATGGTAACTATGGTAAAAACTTATTCTCAAGTAATATTTCCTTCAGTCATGCTCTGTTGTCAAAGGTGATAATATATATTATTCAAGATAAGGAGCTCCAAATATGATGAGAAACCTGTAGTGATTTGAAGTGTGTAAATATAACCTAGTCTGATGTTAGAATTGTGGGTTCATGTTAAAGGCTAGGCACTTCAGTAAAGCTGTGTTGATTTCAATAGCTACCTAAAACTGCTATGAGAAATGGATGAAAAATCTGATTTTATGAAAATGTGAACATTTGATTATGAGAGAGCAGAGGCAATATACATGAAGAATTGGAAAGCCAACAGAAATTCAGAGCTGCTTTTCAAATTGAAGACCATGACCCACTAAGGGGACATAAAACCGATTTATAAGGATGTGATTAGTATTTGGGAAATAAAACAGAACAGAAATATTATACTGCATTATAAGGATCACATATTTCTAGAAAATATATGTTTGTGTGGGTTTGCTGATTCACAATGAAATATGTATTGCATATTATGAGTTGCATCAAAAAAGTTTGAAATCACAGATTAGATAACTCAGAAAGATGTTACTCACACCCAGTTATCTCAGATACAGGATATTGGTATAAATTTATTTGAAATCTTTTTAATATTAATGAACCTTTTTTGAGATTCTCTTGTATCCCAAGGGCATTGTTCTAGGCTAAACACACCTGCACTCTCTTTCTTTCTTTCTCTCTTTCTTTCTTTCTCTTTCTTTCTCTCTTTCTCTCTTTCTTTCTTTTAGAGAGAGAATAGGCGAGTGAGAGAGAAAGAGAGGAATCAATTTATTAATTTTTATTTAGTTTTTTCATTGCTCCCATATTTCATTTGTGTATGTGGTGCTGGGGTTTGAACCTGCATACTATAGCCAGATAAGAGCGGTAACAACTAAGCCACTGCTCCAGCCCCCACCTTCACATTCTTATGCACAAAATTAATTTACTCTCACAAAATCCTGTATGATAGATGACAATACCTTCAATAAATATAACAGTTTAAGCCAGTTTACCAAAATCACATAATTAAGGTTATAATACTAAGGTTATGAAAATCTTTATTAGAAACAGTTGCACTATGGGTTTTTATCATTCATGATTTATTGACAATTATTTGAATCTTTATGCTGTATAACAAGAAGTAAAATTGAAAAAAAGCACTCTACCTATATACATATATATGAGTATACACTAAGACAATTGTAGAATTGTATTAGAAATAATTATGAGCCATTGTTATATTATATGTATCATATATGTGTGCATATATGTGTGTATATACAAAAACTTATACACACACACACACACACACACACATATATATATATAGAGAGAGATTGTAATCAACAGGGCAGGTTTATTGTTAGAAACAATGATAACCAAACTTCACCAACTCAACCTCCTGACTTTGCTACTTTAGGGAGATCTTGAAAATGTTCTCTTACAGATTCTATGTGTTTTGTGCTTTAGGTAATAGCTCTAACTTTAAGAAAGGGAATTTGGGGAGGGGTGGTGAGGTAGGGTTAAATTGCCCTCAGTATTTATACTGCATTTATACTGAATATCAATTTACAATGATAGGAATTATTAAAGAGACCAAATGGAGGTTTAGCTGTATAATGGGAAGATCATCTTCCCTAATTTCTAAGGATCTTTCTACATTTTTTTCTTTATTGGAAGCACACTAACTTTAATATGGAAAAACGAATCCAGTCTTTGTAATCTGGCAATTTACATGACTGAGGGTCCACAGTAGCCTTGGATCACTGAAGACCTCCCTTAATCAACACATTCTTCCCTGAAATAACTGAAATGTATTATAAGAACAACTAGAACATGTTAGCATTCTTTTTTTCTACACAGTGGTTCAAATTCTCAGAAATAGCTATGTGATTGAACTTCAGAGAACAAAAGAAATTACTTAAGTAGCTCTTCTTTAACTCTTTTTTTATTAAGAAATTGAGTTATTGTACAGACATAACTGCATATAAAGTAACAATATGATATACATATATTCTTTTTTAACAAAATAATATAACATATATATGTATATATATAGATAGATAGATTCTGAAAATTAGATTTACCCCCAAGAGTCCCCCTCCAATTACCCACCTTTATCCCTCCCCTCCCCTTCCCCAGATATCTCTAAAAATGTATTAGGTTGTATGACATTTCACCTCATCCAGATTTAAAACATGATACTAGACCTCCTTTCCGAATGGCCAAGGTCTAGCTCCAGCCTCCACAGATGAGTGAAGACATTTGACCCTTGGTTCTCTGGGTTATGCTGATTTCACTCAGCATAATTTCTTCCATAGCCATCCATTTACCTTCAAAGGCTGCAATATCATTGTTTCTAATTGATGAGTAAAATTCCCTGGTATATATGCACCACAGTTTTTGGATCCATTCATCCAGTGAGGGACATCTGGGTTGTTTCTGTAATTTAGCTATTGTAAATCGAGCTGCTATGAACATAGATATTGCTGTGTTGCTGTATTGTGCTGATTCTAAATCCCCTGGAAAAATACCCAGGAGAGGAATAGCAGGATCATATGGTGGGATCATCCCAATTTTTTGAGGATTCTCCACACTGCTTTCCAGAGGGGCTGTACCAGTCTGCAGCTCCACCAACAGCGTGCTAGTGTGCCTATCTCAACACAACCCCTCCAGCATCTACTACTGTTTATTTTCTTCATTTTTGCCATTCTGACTGGCATGAGGTGATACCTTAATATAGTTTTCATTTGCACTTCTCTGGTTACTAGTGATTTAGAGCACTTTCTCATGTATTTAAAGCACTTTGTTATGTATTCCGCAGCTCTTTTGTAGTTATGAGAAAATTTAATAGTAGAAAAATTAAGCAAAAATCCAAAGGTCACAATGATAAACTGCTCTACAACTCTTCTACGAATTTTTCAGTATGTTAAATGAAGTACAAGATCTCTCTGCTCTAACCATGCTTTCCATGAATTACGGATTCAACATTGTGCGCACACACACACACACAATAAACATACAATAAACAAACAACAACAAATTTTAAGGATAATTTTCTAAAACAGTGTCTTATAATTTGAATGGAGAGATATAAAAATCAATAGAGTTTGCAGAATAGTATCTAACGCCAGAATATTTAAATGGATTTTCTTATTCATCTTGAGTTGCCATAAGAAAATGACATCAACTTAACTGACTTAAAAAAGAGGAATTCAGGGAGACAGGAACACTAGGAACACTGTTGGCGAAACTATTTTAGAGTGACACAGCCACTCTGGATAGCACTGTGGGGACTCCTCAAAAAAATTTAGGGATGGGTCCACCACCATATGACCCAGCTATCCCTCTTCTGGGTATTTTCCCAGATGAGCTAGAATCAGCACATTACAGTGACACAGCAAAATCAATGTTCATAGCAGCTCAATTTACTATTGCTAGACTATGGAAACAACCCAGATGTCCCTCACTGGATGAATGGACCCAAAAACTGTGGTACATATATACCATGGAATTTTACACAGCAATTAGAAACAATGATATTGCAGCCTTTGAAGGTAATGGATGGCTATGGAAGAAATTATGCTTAGTAATATCAGCTTAACCCAGAGATCCAAGGGTCAAATGTCTCCACTCATCTGTGGAGGTTGGAACTACACCCTGGCCATTCAGAAAGGGTGGTCCATTATCATCTGTTAAATCCAGATAAGGTGTAATGTTATACAGCCTAATACTTTTTTAGAGATATTGTGGGTAAGGGAAGGGAGGAATACAGGTGGGTAATTGGGGTGGCTCTCCTGGGGGGTAAATCTAGTATCCACAAAACTATACACATTTTATATTATTTTGTTAAAAACTTGTATGGTTGTTCAAAATTTTAAAAAATAAAATTAAGAATGTGTAATGATCATAATTATTAAATAAAATATTGGGAAAATTAAAAAAAGAGATTGGAGTGTGGATGATGTGGGGGTGATTCTGGATTAGGATCAGGGGTATATCATATTGTTACTACATAGGCAGTTATTTTTTTTTTTAAAGAGAGAGGGACAGTGAGAGAGAGAGAGAGAGAGAATTAATTTTTATTTAGTTTTTCACATGGCTTTCATTGCTCTGAAACTTAGTTGTGTAAGTGGTTGCTGGGATTTGAACCCATGTACTTGCACATGCTGGGCAAGCACTGTAACCGCCGAGCCACCGCTCCAGTCCCTTTATGCAATTAATATTGTAAAACAAAACAACTCCTCAATATTTTTTTTAATTTAATTTTTAAAAATTTAGGTACTAGGAATTCAATAGGAATTATTTTCTGTTCATTTTGTAGGCAGAGTCAAAATTTAAGCTTCCAATCTGTTTGATTTTTGGTGAGGACTTTCTTCCTGCCTTGTAAACAGCTGCATTCTTCCTCTAGATGAGGGGTGAAGTGGTGGAGGAAATCTGTGGTGTTTCTTTTTATGAAGGTGTTAATCCCATCAAGAAAGCCCCACCCTCAAAGCCTCCTGTAGACCTAATTTTCTCTCAAAATCCCCATATCTAAATACCATCAGTTTGTAGCGCAGCTTCAACATATGAATCTTGGGAAAACACAATTCCATCTGTAGTAAGTCCAGTGACTGGTCATCGGTTTAAAGGAATGCCTAGTTGATTGATGTTGACTGTAAGTACAGAATCCTAGACATTTGTTTTTAGATGAACCCCTTAAAAGGGACTATCATAATGTTTGGTACACGGAAGTCACTCAACTATTGACTTGGTGAATATATAAATGAGCACTTCAAGCCCAACCTGTTGAAGGCAATAAGATACAGTAGCTCCAAACATGTGTTCTGCAGCTGAACTGCCAAGAATTGCACCTGTCTCAAACGTGCTGGCCTTCGGTGATGAATACAGTGCCTAGCGCACTGAAGCCTTACATAACCTGAAAGTATTAAGTGTTTCTTTTGAAATTCATTAATCATATTTTTAAAACCATTGGAATCATTCTTCTCTTCAGTGTTCATGGCAGTTAATATCACAATCATTCACCCCATTGCTCAAGCCACATGGCCAGCATGATTACATCTCCTCCCCTGATCCCCTTTCATGTGTGAAATCATTCATTTTCTTCAGATTGAAACTTTCCTGTCTCTTTCCATTAAATTATCTCTTGAAAAATTCACATGTCATTTTACTTAGCTTTTCATTATCTCCAGGCATTTTCAAACAAAAATTATAATACTTTATTGTTCTTTATATCTTTTATTCATCACCGTTTTCTAAAATGAAAATATAATAACTAATATAACAAATGTTTAGGATGTATTTATTGAATTAAATTAACCAAATGATCTATATTTTAAAAGAAAACAGACATGATACATGAAATCACTACATATGGCAACATAATATTTTTTTGTGATAGTGGTGAGGGGATGAAGAAATTTTCTGAAAGTGGATGGATCGTGATAGAAGTTTATGTGTGTTTTAAAGAAATCTGATCTGGTCAATGATCTATTTGGTTTTATGCTTATTATGACAATAATTCTCTCCTAAAATATTTATTAGAGATGAAATATTTCAGTAATCAGATCCATAAGCAATTCATAATCCTCTCTCTTATTTTTATTTCTAGCAAAATGATACTTTCTTTGATTTGGATAGCAGTTTCTTCCAGTAACTCCCTAGGACATTAATGAATTCTAAAATTCTCAAGTGATGAGAGAGAGAGAAAGAGGAGAGGAAAATAAGAAGAAGGAAAAAGCTTGAAATCCATTTAAGAAAATTAACATTTGGATGATTTAATGTGAGTTGTATTTAAAAATTATCAAAATATTATTTATTTAAATTTTTTGTAAACTGTATGGAAGAAATGAAAAGTGTCATTTTTTTGTTTTCCCTGTGAAGCTATATGAGCTCTATCTTCTACAGTCTGTTAGAAAACAAAAGTTAAAAGCTTTCACATTGCTCAACTGGAATTAAGGATCTACTTCATAAAACGTGAAGATTAAATGAAGCAACCTATAAAGCACTTAGTATTTTATACATGTTATTTACAACAATTTCACTTTTAGTTGGTAGTTATAATGATTTATTAAGCACCAAAACACTTAATTTGGTGAAAGTAACCAAATTATCTTTGAAGTACTTATTTAATTTACTATATATGATATGTTTTAACATACTTCAATACATATTAAATTCTATTACATAAAATGTGACATTATATATGTGTATTTATTTAATGTATTATTGTTTTACAGAAAGAAGTTAATATGCTGCAAAATTTTGTCATCAACAGAAACCTGAATTTTTTTCTCAGACCTCCTTAGTTATATGATTCATAATCCTGTGAGCAAGTACAACGACTCAAGCCTGAAATCCATTAACTTGTGAGGCTGAGGTAGGATGATCGCAAGTCTGAGGCCAGCCTCAGCAACTTAGTGAGTCCTTAAGCAACTTAGACCCTGTCTTAAAAGAAAAAAAATATTAAAAATGCTGGAGATGTAGCTTAGTGGTAAAGTACTCCTGGGTTCAAATCCTGCTACCATAAAAGAAAAAATAAAAAAGATTCTTAACCTTTTTGTTGTTGTTTTATGGTAGGTCATGGCTAGTAATTCTAGTTGAATGATTTGTTACTGACCATAGGCAAACTCATCTGGTTATAACACTAAACAATTACTTCTGGTTTTAAATACCAGAATAGTTTATATGGGCAAATATTTTATTGAAAGATAAATTTTTCATTTTATCTATTTGTTCTGTCTTTGTGCTCCTACTAGTTGAAACCAATTCTGTTGAGAAAGCTCAAGGTGGAATACAAATATATAAAAAATGTATATTCATACCTTGCAGTCACAGGTGAGTTGCTTAATTCTCACACACTGCAGCTTGGCTAGTAGGTACCTTTGTATTACAAACTACATTTCCTAGAGCATGACTGTAATGAAGAAGTCAATGACCTGTAAATTACAACTAAAATGTTCAAGCTGTTCTAGTAGATAAATACTTTTGATTATAGCCCACAATACCTAGAGCTCTATTTCTGTTAAGTCAGTGACCTTACATTTTGTTTTTCTTGTTTTGTTGTTGTGTTGTTGTTAAGGGTTTTATATGCACTTATAAAAAGGTGGACATGAAGAATAGAAAGTTTGAGTTTTTCATTTCTAACTTCAACAAATACAGAAGTCAGCTAACTAATAAAAAAAAGAGTGGGAACAGGTACAGATCGGACAAGAAAAAAATCTGTTCAGATATATTTGTATTATATTATTTTATTAATTAAATTGTAAATACTAGCTACAAAAAGATGGCATTTAAAAATAAACTCAAATCAATTTCCTCAACTCATGTGTACGTTTGTTTCCTGTTTTCAGTATTAAGCTGTTGTGATAGGTTTCTCTTACCTTTTGTGTTACAGTGCTTGGTTTTCCATTGACAGCCATGGTTTAGAGAGTTATATCAAATGTTAGTGGATGCATAGTGTGTGATGCAATTATAAATAAGACAAACAAATTGGACAGATGTAACCTTTTGCTTTTTAGGAGCTCTTTTTCCTGTGCTACAACTCTATTTCTTTCCATTCCTTCTCTCACCAGCTTTTGTCAAAGTACAATTGTCATGAGATCACGTAGGTACTTGTGTCAGTCTGAAAGATCACCTTGACTTACAAAAATGCCTTTCTGGTATTAAAATTCCCTTTGAGCATGATCTCTGCTACCTGATACTATATACTGCTTTCTCTTAAAATGTTTACAAGTATTGTTACCCATTCTGAACGTGCCGTTATCACAAAGAAGATGACTAACTGTAGGAATTTTAGTCTTCGAAGGAAACATACACAGGAAATTTTTGGAGAGATTGGGAAGGTGCTTCTGACTCTGTCTACTCTATCTATTTATTTTAGGAAGTACATTGGTGCCAAGTGTCAAGAAAAATATTCATCCATGAAAATGGTAAATGGCATGTGTTAGCTAGACTTTTGTATAGTATAATAGATTATATAGAGAGGAATTCAGGTGGACTTTTCTATTTTTTTTCTTTTTTTTTTTTTAAAGACAGAGAGAGAGGGGGAGAGAATCAATTTTATTTAGTTTGTCATGTGGCTTGATTTGTTTGGACACTTGGTTGTGTATGTGGTGCTGGGGTTTGAACTTGGGTCCTTGTGCATGCCAGACAAGCATTTCAACCTCTGAGCCACTGCTCCAGCCTCTACATTGCTTCTTTAAATACTCAACAAAAGACTTTGTTTTCACGATTTTGTTTTTCATATAAGACTATGAAGTGGAAAATTGGAATTGGATCAGTTTCAACATTCAGTTTATAATAAGATTGGATTAATCTTATTCTGACTACTTAAAATGCTAATGACACTAAACTTGTTTCTTGGGAGTTGTCTTCCAGGCCATTATTGGCAGCTAGTGAGAGACGAAAAAAAGGGCAAAAGATATTAAGGAATATTTGGAAGATTCGATGCCTACAATCAAGGAGGAGTAATTCACAAATGTAATAAGACAGAAATAAACAAAAAGAGAATAAATAAGATTTAATTCACAAGTATTTAATACTTCATTTAAACACAAACATTGTAGTGAATAAAGCAGTAATGTGTGCACTAATTCAAATTTGACAGATGCTGTCAAGTTTTAAAAACTGCAAGTGACTTTGCTTAAGTATTCTGGACTGTCTGCAACAGCAGATTTACTATTAAAGAATGTGAGAAATTTCTGGTTCAGAACACATCTCATTACCCACCTGCTGTTCTTCCCGTGCACTTAACCTGTTAATCACACCACCACCTGGTATATATCATTTGGATATTAGGAAACAAAAATTATTTATCTCTTAGGTTTTATGCTATCAATTCAAAAGCCACGTTTTTGAATCTATTGTAAGTATATATCAGATACAAAAAAATGTCTTTTTTGCAATATGTACTTGTAAGACTCTATTATGTCATCTAGAATCATTTAGAGTTTTGTTGCAATATATTTATAAATACTAGAATATTTAAATCTAACTTTTGAAGGAACATGGCATTCTCTTGTCATTGCCAATAGCTCTACAAATATAAGATTTTTTTATAATTTTAGTAGTGTTAAGAGGAGACACACTATGGACAATTCCATTTGCATAAAAAAACTAAAATTTCACTGTGAAGATACTGTGTGAATGTGTGAAGTTACAGTGTTATGAAAAATATCTAGAGCTAGATTATTCATATTGGGGTAGGGTTTCATCATAAAATAATGTTATACTTTTATTCTTCCACCAAAAAACCTATGTTATAAAGTAATACTTTGCAGAATTTCAATAATTTGCTATTTACTGAAACTTGCCTTATAGTCACTGGCCTTAAAATGAACAGATCTATTCATCCATTGCTACGTCCACTGTTATCTAACAAAAACTAAATAAGGTTGATAGACAGCTTTACTCAAAATTTTACACCTCTATTAAATTTGCTTTTTGTTTTGAATGCATCTAAGAAATGAATAATCAAAATTGGGACTGCAATGGTGATTTTATTTCCTCGTTAGTATTGGTAGAATTACTTTCTGAAACTTTAATACTCCTTTTAAATATATTTCCCAACTGTTTATATAGTTACAGGATTGCTTTGCCTTCTTGATGAATTGATACATTTCTTCTTATGAGATTTATTTCTTTCAATAATTCTGAGTTTTAGTGAAATTTATATATATACTCCAATTTCCATAATTCTTGTGTTTTCATATTATTTTCCACCATTTTGTATTCAATCTACTTTTCATTTCTTATGTTTATCTCCTGCAATAATATATAACCTACTCTTTAAAAAAACATTTTGAGGGGCTGGAGAAGTGGCTCAGCAGTTATGGCACTTGCCTGGCATGTGCAAGGATATGGGTTCAAACCCCAGCACCACGAACACAACTGTCAGAGCAACAAAAGTCACATGAAAAACAAAATAAAATAGATTCTATTTCTCTCTCTCTCTAGCTTTCTCTCTCTCTTTAAAAAATTAAATAAATGAAAATAAAAAAACATTTTGGTAATCTTAATTTTATTCCATGATTTGATTCATATATATGTATGTGTTCATGTGGCTTTATATAAATGAGCCCTCCTGCTAATTGCTTTCTTTCAGTTCTTTTATATTATCCCTTTCCCCCTTTTCTCTTTTGTGCTAGTCAAATATTTTTTGTTCAATTTTATCTTTTCTATTAGTTCTAATAGAACTAGATACACAAAATAGTTCAGCTGCAAATACACTCTTTGCAAATTTTTAGTGTGCGCTGTCGGTTTTAGACCATGTACTCTTACCTTCTTTTGCTCTTCATGTAATGTATTAAGGACCTACTGGAATATCTTTTCATTTAACAACCTCTTGTCATATGTGATGTTTATTATTTCTACATATACATTAATTCTATAATATGTTATTGCTATTTTATTTATTTAAAATTTATGTTTCTGAACCATTTCTAGCATTCTGTATAGATGATTTTTTTCATGAGTTTCCAACATTGTCCTATAATTTTGTCTTAAAAACTGCCTGTGAATAGATCATTTGTTCATATTTGAGTTTCCACCATTGTTCTATAAATTTGCCTTAAAATCTGCCTTCGAATTATTTCTGTATGCAATGAAAAATATTTATTTAATTTTTCTGAATTTTTGTTATATAACAATTTCTTCATTGGTGTTCATCTTGAAAGAACATTGTCCCTGTATGGAAGAATTTTAGGTTAATTTTAGGTTAATATTTTTGTAGCATTTTAAGGATGTCATGTTATTTATTACTTCTGTTATTCTGAAGAAAAACAGAAGTTATTATTGTATGGTTTTTATCTTTAATTTTGTTTAAATGATATATTACATTTATTGATTTGCATATGTTGAACCAGCCTAGCACTTGTGCAATGAAGCCCACTTAATTGTTATACATTATCTTTTTGATGTGTTTCTGGATGCAGTAGGCTAGGATTTTATTAAGGATTTTTGCATCAATGTTCATAAGGGAAATTGGTCTGTAGTTTTCTTTCCTTGAGGTATATTTGTTGGATTTTGGTATCAGGGTTTATGTTATCATCACAAAAAGTATTTGGGAGTGTTCCATCCCTTTCATGAAACAGCTTACTAAGGAGAGGTGTTAATTCTTCTGTAAAGGTCTGGTAGAACTCTGCTGAGAATCAATCAGGTCATGGACTTTTTTTTTTGGAAGGTCATTGACTGCTGTTTCAATTTTTGCTACCTGAGACTGGTTTGTTTAGATTTTCAATGTCTCCTGTGTTAATTTGGGAATGTCATTTGTGGCTAGGTATTTTTCTATGTCTTCAAGATTATTAAACTTGGAAGAATATAGGTTTTCAAAATAAGTTCTAATAATCTTCTGGATTTTGGTTGAGTCAGTGATGATGTCTCCATTTTCATCTTTGATTTTGTTGCAATGCTTCATTTCATTTTTGCATTTTGTGAGGTTGGCTAGGGGTCAATCTTATTTGTTTTTTCAAAGAATAAACTCTTTGTTTTGTGGAGGAAATACACCCTATACAACAAATGGTGCTGAATATACTGGACAGTCATATTCAGACAACAGAAATTAGATCCTTATCTCTCACCCACAAAAAGATCATGTCAAAATGGATCAAATAATTAGAAATTAAGCAGCAACTATACAATTGCTAGAAGAACAAATAGGATCAACACTCCACAACATAGGTGTAGGCACATCCTTCCTTAACAAGACTCCCATAGTGCAAAATCTAAAGCCAAGAATCAGTGAGTGGAATGCTATTAAATTGAAAAGCTTCTGCACAGGTAAAGAATTAGTCAAGAGTGTCAAGAGAAACTTATAGAATGGGAGAAAATGTTTGCCTGCTATGCCTCTGACAGGGGAATATCCAGAATATACAAAGAACTCAAGAAATTGTATACCAAAACCATAAATAATCCAATCAATAAATGCACTATGGAACTAAACAAAGACTTCTCAAAAGAGGAACTTCAGAACCCAATAAATATATGAGAAAATGTTCTACATCAATAGCGATCAGAGAAATGTAAATCAAAACGTCACTAAGATTCTACCTCACTTCAGTCAAAGTGGCAAAATTGAAGAATATAAACAATAACTGATGCTGGAGGGGCTGTGGGGGAAAAGAACACTAACACACGATTGGTAGGACTGCAAACTGGGACATTCACGCTAGAAATCAGTGTGAAGACTCCTCAGAAAAATATGATGGCACCACCTTATGACCCAGCTATCCCACTCCTGGGTATTTTCCCAAAAGAGCTAGAATTAGCACACTACAGAGACACAGCTACATCAATGCTTATAGCAGCTCAATTTACAATCGTGAAACTATGGAACCAACCCAGATGCCCCTCACTGGATGAATGGATTTTAAAAACTGGTGTGCGTGTGTGTATACACACACACACTGGAGTTCTACTCTGCTATTAGAGAGAATGATATCATGGCATTTGCAGCCAAATGGATGGAGATGGAAAAAATTATGCTGAGTGAAGTATCCTACCAAACAGAGACTAAGGGATGAATTTTTTCTTTCATATGTGGAAGCTAGAGTAAAACCTAAGACAGGATGAAAGTTAAGTTTAAATAATAAACTCACCAAAGTTGACATTTTCCATTAGCGAGGGAATGATATATATGAAGGTGGGAGGAGAAGGGAGAGAGGCAGGAATGGGAGACAGGGATAAGGGGACCATTCAACTCCCATAAGAAGCCCAACTTTACACAGGCAGGCAGAAAAACTAAGAGATTTCAATTTTAATATACATGTATATGCTCATTTCTATATATAGCATGGGGGTATGACAGAGGAGACAGGAGAGTGGGGAATTGATGAAGTGGGGAGATCCTGGTCTAGGATCGACCTTAACTTACTTTGTCAATATCCATGTATTCATGAATTTGTAACAACAATTCCTGCCAATTTGTAAGACTATGTCAAAAAAATAATCAGAAAAAGGAAAAAACAAAGATAATTATTTTGCTCATTCCCTTTTACATTTTCTTCCTTTTGGTCATTTTTAAGATTCTTTATAATTAATTCTGAGAAATTTGACTAAGCCATGATCTGGTGAAATTTTTTTTAATTTATGGGGTAATTATTTTGCTTATTATAACCATTGAATATTATTTTAAATAAAATTTGAATGATTTTCAGCCACAATTTTTTTTCTTTTTTTCCTCTGCCAAGATCACCATCCTTTCCTTCTGGGATGGCAAGGATCTGTATTTTCATCCACATGATGTTATTCTAAATGCTTATTATTTGGCTAATTTCTCCTGCATTATTTCAATTCTGTTTCATTGATATCAAATAACTCTTCTTTAACAATATCTAACCTGCTATTAATGCTATCCAGTTTTTCTTAAGTTTCAATTATTATGTACTTTAGGTTGATAAATGTTACATCTTAATACATTATCATTATGAATATTATCAGGGTTTGTTTTAACATTTCTACACATGCATGGGATAGAATTAACTCCATTTCAATTCCCAGTGCTTCCTCTTTCTCTCCCATCCTATCTTCCTCCGTTCTACTTCTTCTGCTCTACTGGTCTTCCTTCTATTTAGTTATGTTTTTAATTGGTGAATTACAGATATACATAAAGGTGAAACACATATCTATAAATATTTCTGTTTTAAAGAAAAAGATACAATGCGTGTTTGTGAGAGTATCAATTTTATTAATTTTTCATATGACTTTCATTGCTGTGACATTTCATTGTGCATGTGGTGCTGGAGTTCGAACCTGGGTCCTCGAACATGCCAGGCAAGTGCTGGAACCACTAAGCCACTCACTGTTCCAGCCCCCTATATATATTTCAATATCCATCCATTTGGGTCCATATTAAATTGAAATTGAGTTTATACTGATGTCTTCAACTCTAATTCATTATCTTATGAAATTACTTAACATTCACCCCTTGATAGTAATGCCACACTCTGTAAGAGAAATCCTACTTTATTCTCCATCAACTATTTGCTGAATAATTTTTTCATTTCAATATGTATGTATTAGTGATTTCTGAGTTGTTAATCTGTACTTACAAGGAAAAATGTTCCCAAGAGCCAGAGCACAGTTTTTATATACAGTTCTTCCTGCCTTTAGTCTTACAGACTTATTGCTGCCCCAAAGTTAGTAGCACCAGCAAAAGCTC
>PVKS010026716.1:0-11789 GCA_004027875.1 Aplodontia rufa
GGGGGAACCATCCCAGAAGCCGATGTTATTCCTACACTAGATACCCATTTAACACATGAGTTCTTCTGGGGGAAACTGCAATAGATGAAACCCATAGTAGCTTATCTATGCGTTAGCATTACCCCTGGTTATCAAAGTTTATACACATTGATTGCTACAGTTTTGACAATGTTTCCCCCTCATCTGTATCCTGTATCGCAATATATTTCTAATAAATGTGGAAAAAAAAATCTTGTCCCAAACTATTGTTTCAAGTGGTTAAAGCAGAGAAAACGGTCTATTCCTTTTTCCTTAAGTCGTGTGCAGTTTCAAAATCTGAAAGCTCATTAGAGACTACTTTTCCACCCTAGTAGGAAGAATTGCGTGTCTGAACGACCACGACCTCAGATTGGCAATATTCTTAAAATTCCCCAACTTCCAAAGCAGATAGTGTACCTATTACGGCGCGTACAGAGCCCAGAGCACCCAATTAAAGCGATGCGTGTATTAGGCAACAAATGAAAAATGACTTTTCCTGGTTTTCTCTAAAACCCCGCCTTCTGCACCTTATCTTTCCACTCCAGTCTGTAAGGAAGGCCGATTGCCTTCCTAAGGACTCCCAGTAATTCCTTGGGGTGCTGGATGCAGCTGTGAGAGTGGCCGCGGGGTTTGAGCGCACCGGGATTTGCCTGCTGGGTACGCTCACCTCCACCTCTCCAGCCTCTCCTGCCGGTTACCAAAGCGCGGCCCTAAGGGATGCAGAAACGGCTTGGGACTGCGGGGGCTGGGGGGGCAAGATTAGGCTCCCGGCAATCCGCAGCGGTCTAGGTCACGTTCTCCCCCATTTCCAGCCCTCCTTCCACCTCCCGCTACCCCAGACACCCTTCACCGGGAGGCACCCCTGGGCCCACCTTTCCCTCCTTCCCGCATCCGACCCTCTGCCGCCCTCCGCGACATCGCCAGGGCTGCCAGCGGGCAGCGCCCTTACCAGGCTCGTGGACCCCAGGGTTGTCGGACAGCTCGATGACCAGCAGCTCCCGCCCCTCGAAGCTGCGCCCCACGGTGTAGATCCTGCTGATGGCGGTGCACTGCAGCCACACGGACACCAGCGCCTCGCGCAGCTCGGGGTAGCGGTGGTACTCAAACGAGATGCCGTCCTCCTGCTGCAGCCGCCGGCGCCGCCTCATGCCCGCCGCGGGCGCCCCGGGCTCCTGGGCTTCGGCCGCCAGCAGCCACCCGCAGGCGGCCAGTGCCACGCACAGCGCCAGCAGCGCCCGGCCTCCTCGCCCCGTCATCGCTGCGCTCCGCCGCCGGCCGTGCCTCTCTGCACTGGCGGCCTCTTTTGTCTGCCCGGCCCCGGGTTCGGCTGGCAGGCGCTCGCGAGCGGCGACAAGTTCCGCACCCGCCTGCTCTCGCCGCACCTTCCCCGCTGAATGAGTGTCGGCGCGCGCCGGGGCCACCCAGAGGAGAGGGGCGTTGCCGCGGCTCTGCGGGCTGCACTACTGGCCGCCGAGCCCAGGGGAGCTGCAGGAGAAACCACTGCGGTCCGGGGGCCGGCACGGAGAGCTGCAGCCGGGGTTCCAGGGGAGGGCAGCTGGCGTAGAGTCGGCTCAGAACCTGGTCACAAGCCGAATGGCGCCTGGGGCGACGCAGGTGACAGGATAGTTTAGGTCTGGGCTCAGGAACGTTGGGAAAACCGTGACCTATGACACAGCACGTGGAAAATAATTCTTGGATTGTTAGGGGAGTCTAAGAAACGTCTATTCCAAGCAGAACGGGGTTTCCATCTTGATGCATTAAGAATGAGAGAAAATTCCAGGAAAAAAAAAAGGAACCAAGAGGAAGTATTAGCAGCCACTTGCGGTCTCTTCCTAACACGTCACCCTATCAATGGTCTGAATACAAACAAACTCTAGGGTTGGGGTTTCATTTATAGCAAGGTCTGGCTAGAAACCAGAACATTATGCACTTCGGCTTGGAGAGTCAAGAGACTAGACATGCTGTCTATCATTTTGCAGACACCGTCTTTGATCATATTTTTTACATTCTTACAGGGGAAAAAAAAAGCTAAGACAGTTAGTGCCTGCATAAATATCATCTATAAACAAATAATTTAGTTTGACCTTCACATTAAATCCTGTTAAAGAAAGAAAACTGATTCTGATAAAAGCCATCTTCAATCCTTTCATAAATTCTAAAAATACAAATCTTTTACAGCTTTAAATATGCAGTCCTAGGTAGTTATATTCAAAGATCTCTGGAGCAGATGTCACTCTGAAGAGATCTCCTTTTAGATTTAAGAACAGCACAAATCTGAATAAATAAATAATCCGTTGGAGATTGAAACCAAGAAGAAAAACTGGACACTGGGTAATTTTCCCTTTACACATTTTTTTTCTAAGCTTCCTCTTTCTTCACCTAATAATGCATGGCACTGAATAAAAACTTTTACCTGTATGTTACCTTTTTCATCACTGTGACAAAATACCTGAGAAAATCAACTTAGAGGAGGAAAGATTTACTTGGCTCGTGGTTCCAGAAGTTTCAGTCCGTAGTAAACTGGCTCCCTTTTCCTGAGGGGTCTGTGATGAGGCAGAAACATCAGGGCAGAAGGGTCAAAAAATCAAAGCTCACATATTGTTGGTAAGATGCCTCTGGACAGGAGAGCTTCTAACCACCCTGACTGTCTACATTTCCCACAACAGCAGAAATCTTCTTCTGGGGACCTTGGAGGGAACTTAACACCTTCTAAAGGCACTATAAACAACTAGTTGAACTGATCTGATCCAGCCATTTTTCTTGTCAATGTAGGCAGAGCTAAAAACTATATTTTCCACTAAGACCAGTCTGTGTTTGATTACGTGGTCCAGAACTTTGAAACCAGAATTATAATTACATTTCTAAAATCATGCCCCAAGAAGCAACCTTGTAAATTCAGAAAAAAAGGAAGATAGAGTAGCTAAAACCAATAACTTCAGAAGTGGAAGGTTAAGATTTTCATGTTAGCAATTTAAAATAGCCACACTAATTTGTGGTAAGGTGGGGCATATTGACCAGTCACTGCACATATAAACAACATACTTTCATTGAGATCCTGTGTTGCTCCTTAACTGTCTCTTTTAACAAAGGGTATTTTTCTGTTTTTCTCCAAAGTGTCATATTTACTGGTTATGAGATTTTTGTTTATTTTTTTAATAGACAATTAATACATGATTTCAGTTGAGAAAATTTCCTTATATCTTAGATGTTTGTTTCCCTAACCTACTGAAAAGAGAGGTTTGAATTAGATTATTAATCGTCTGATGTTTAAGTACAACAGGATCATCTGGATAATTTATGAAAATGTGCAAATTTTCAAGCCCCAACAATTCATTGGGTCTAATGTGAGTTTCTGTTCTGAACATGATTCTACATGTTAACAAGACAATCAGGGGGCTGGAGCGGTGACCCAGCGGTTATGGCACTTGCCTGGTATGTGCACGGACTCGAGTTCAAACCCCAGCATCAAGTACACAACAAAGTGTCGGAGCAATGAAAGTCACATGAAAAAATAAATAGGATTGGTTCTCTGTTTCTTTCTCTCTCTCTCTCTCTCTCACTGTCCCTCTTTCTTTAAAAAAAAAAAAAGAAACAAGAATCAGTTATTTCAAATTTATTTGATTGGCAACATACTTTGAGAAATAATGGCCTTTTTTTAAAAGCGAGAGGGAGTTAATTTTATTTTTCATCTCGTTTTTGGTTTTTTTTTTACACTTAGTTATGCATGCAGTGCTGGGGTTCGAACTCAGGTCCTCACACATTCTAGGAAAGCGATCTACCACTGGCTTATATGTTTTGTAAAGTCTTTTTCAAATCTAAAAATGCTATGTTGGAAGTTTTCCTTTTGAAATAAATTTCTACAAACCTGATAGGTGTTTATGCTCCTCAAATATTGTTGGCATATCACATGCACCAAGGCATCCGTTCAAAGAAACTAAAACTTAGCATTTGAATTTCTGAGCTATTTTAGGTAAAGGTCAGCTGTCCCAACTTAACTAGAGCATATATTATTTGACTGTGGCTTCCTAGATAATTATGCAGTTGCCCATCTTGATTGCTGGATTTAAAAAAAAAAACAACCTTGCATGCTAAATCTTTAATGTGTTTGTGTTTCCACAGTTAAATCTAGTCAGCAATTCCCATTTTTAAAGTGTGTGTACATATGCACACACAAAAAAGAGACACGGGGCTTCTTTTCCTCATTTCATGTCTGGACATCTGTCTAGGTATATTTAAGCTCCCCAAAACTCCACTTTCAACTTCACCTCTATCATCAAACCCAGAAACCATCTCTTCTTATATCCATAACCTTTTATTCTGCTCTTCCAAAGCCCAATCTAAAATTCATCTACTCCACAAAAATTCTGTGAACTTATCGTTCTCGATCCATCCAGTCATGTGCTGGTAAATGCTTAACACTCAGCTATCTGGTTGAACAAAGTTGACTTAAGAGTGTTTGCTGATTCACATAGTGTAAATATTCCCACTGTGGCTGGTTTCAGATCTACCAATGGGACATTAATGAACACTACAGTAGAAAGAGATATGGGGGCTGGAGCGGTGGCTCGGCAGTTACAGCACTTGCCTGGCATGCCTGAGGACCGGGGTTCAAACCCCAGCACCACATGCACAATGAAGTATAGGAGCAATGAAAGCCACATGAAAAACCAAATAAAATTGATTCTCTCTTTCTCTCTCTCTCTCTCTCACTGTCCCTCTCTCTTACAACAATAAAGAAATAAAAAGATATGCAGTTGCATAGAATTACTCAGTGTAGTGAAGGACCCAAATTCTTCATGCCCCTCCCTTTCAGACATGGTGCTTACTTCCTTTCTCTGTGTATGTAGGCAGGATTTAACGACTCACTCTAATGAATATAATGCAGCAGAAATGATGGGACGTATCTTCTAAAATTATGTTATAAAGAGACTGCAGCTTTCATCTTAATTGCCCTCACCCCCATCACTTGTCCCAGGGAAGTTGGCTGCGTGTTATGGAGAGGGCCACATAGCAAGGAACCTGAGACCTCCAGTAGAGCCCGAGAACAACTGACATCCTTAGTCAATGGTCACTGAAGAACTGGGGCTTGTCAACAACCAACCATGTGAGCAGAGACTGGGAATCCAGAATCATCAGCCCAGCGGAGCCTCCAGAGGACTGCATTTCCGGCACCTAACACCTCTACTCTTCACTACAACCTTCTTAAAGACCTCGAGCCAAAACCACTCAGCTATGCAGCTCCCAAATCCCTAATCCACAGAAATTGTTAGATAATAAGTGTGTCATCTTAAGCTAGAGCAATAGATAACTAATCCACATAGCATCTCCCCCATTCAGATATCCTCCAGCATACAGAGGATAAGAGTATTGTAAGCAAGATGGCAGAACAGAGTCCCAGCCCTCATTCGCCCACAGAAACATAGATTTGATGATGGAATAAGCAACAGATCCCTTTGTGAGAAGTCTAGACTCCAGTTGGGAAGTTGCAGTACCCCAGACAAGCTCAATATCAAGGTCAATCACACTAAAATAGATAAGAAGAACTATTTCGCTGTGCCTACATCAGTCCCCATCCCAGACTGGCACAGCTCAGCACCCAGAGAGATCACAGCTCCTCCCTCAAGTGGAGGCAGGTAGGAGGGAGGTTTTCAATACACTCCCAGCGGGTCAGCTTCTGTCTTGCTTAACAGGGATTGATGAAAGGAGTGGTGCAGTAAACATACCTCGGAGAGCTGGGGGGGAGGTGTCTTCTGTGGCTGCCAAGGCTATAATAGACTTGGAAAAAAACACAGAATGGAGGCTTCTCCTTCAAAAGAGAAGCAATTAATCATAGTTGTAATGTCCCCAGCCTTTCAGGGGACTCCCTTAGGTGTTAGTTACTGTCTCACTGGTGGAACACTGACAAAACTAACATAATCAGACACCACAGGGAGCAAAGGCACTGATACTTTACCTTGCTTGACTCCTGAAGGTCTTTCCCAATCAGTCATTCCTTAAAGACTGGAGAAGGCAGGGGCCTCTTTCTTCACTGTGCAGACATTGACGCAAAAGAGCAAGGAATGTGAACAACCAGGAAAACAAAAATCAATAAATCACCCTAATTAACCCTAAAGAAATGAAGATCCATGAATCACCTGACAAAGAATTCAAAACTATTACCTTAGGGCTGCAGCAGTGGCTCAGCAGTTGGAGCACTTGCCTGGCATGCACGAGGACCCAGGTCCAAACTCCAGCCCCACATGCACAGCTAAGTGTTGGAGAAGAAAAGGCCAGATGAAAAAGTAAATAAAACTGATTCTCTCTTTCTCTCTTCTTCTCTCCTTTAAAAAAAAATTACCTTAAAAAATCTCAATAAGGGGGCTGGAGAGGTGGCTTAGCGGTTATGGCATGTGTGAGTACACAAGTTCAAACCCCAGCACCACCAGCACCTCGTGCACAGTGAAGTCTCCGAGCAACGAAAGCCACATGAAAAACTAAATAAAAATTGATTCTCTCTTTCAGTCTCTCTCTCTAGCTGTCTCTCTCTCTCTTAAAAAAAAAAAAAGCTCAAGAAGTCAAAAGAGATCAGAGGTAAGACAGCTAAACAAAATCAGAAAAACAATACATAAACAAAACAAAAATAGAAAATAAAGAGAAATGAAAGAAGACCCAAATTCTAAAGTTCACAAATGGAGTAACCAGGCAAAGAACACAGAGGGCTTCACCAACGGATTTGATCAAGAAGATAAAAGAATCAGTGAACTAAAAGACATTTGATTATCCAATCAAAGGGTAAAAAATAAAAAAGCAAGAAAATAGTATAAGGACATAGTGAAACACCATCATGCAAACTAATATAAGCATTATGAGTACCCAGAAAGAGAAGAGATAGCAAAGCAGGGTTGAGGACTTATTTGAAAAAGTAACGGCTGAAAACTTTCCAAATCTGGGGAGGAAAATGTACATCTAAATTCCTAAAGTCAAAAGCAGCCCTTTGTTGGTGCAGGGGCTCAGCAGTTAGAGTGCTTGCCTAGCATGCAAGAGGACCCAGGTTCAATCCCCAGCACCGTATACACGACTAAGTGTCCGGAAAAAAAAAAGAAAGAAACAAATTAATAAAATTGATTCGCTCACTCTCTACCAAAGGAGCCATATGACATATTTAAACTGCGGAGGGCTAAGATGTAGCTTAGTAGCAGAGCACTTGCCTAGCATTTGCAAGGCCTTGGGTTCAATCCCTGTACTACCAAAAGAAAAAAAAAAAAAGAAAAGAAAAAAAGTCGGAAGAATAAAACTACTGCCAAGAATACATTTTGGCAAAGATCACTTTATAAATGAAGGAGAAAAGTATTTTTCTGAACAAACAAAAGTTAAAGGAACTCTTTTTCTCTTCTTTCTGCTTATTAGAGCTTTATGGTTATGCTTAGGAGTTGGGTTCATCCTGACAAACTCCTACACCCATGGAAATAGATTTCGGTTAATGATCCCTCTCTTTTCCCTCTCATCCTTCCTCCCCTTTCCTCCTCTTCTCCTTCCCCTACTCTACTAGATTTCCCTTCAGTTTAGCTATTAATTTGTATTTGAATTGTTCTTTATGAAATCTTATCCTCCCTCCCCCTCTCCTTTATTTTACTCTAGCATCTGCATATGAGAGAAAACAAAACCTTTGAGTTTTTGAGTATGGCTAATTTCACTTAGCATGATATTCTCCGTTTCCATCCATTTTCAGGCAAATGCCATAATTTCACTCTTTTTAGTGGCTGAGTAGAACTCTCCTGTATGTATGTATGTATGTATATATATATATGTATACATATATATACATATATATATATATCACACTTGCTTAATCCATTCATCTAATGAAAGGCATCTGGGTTGATTTCATAATTTAGCTATTACGAATTGTGGTATGAACATTGACGTACCACTGGAACTTCCTTGCAAGAAATGCTACAGTGATTCCTTCAAGTTGGTATGAAAAGTGGCTGGACTACAACATGAAAACATATGAAAGGAAATAAAATAAATCCAGGATAATTTTCATGTGCAATTGAAGTTTTCACCAGCTTAAAATAGTCCACTATGATACTTTAAATAAACCTTAGGAGAACCATTCACAAATTCCTATAAGAGGTACACAAGAGAAAACAAAAGGAACCAAAGCATATCACTAGAAAGTCACAAAGGAAGACAGCAAGAGAGGAAAATAAAAAGGACAAAAGAACTACATAAAGCGGATAGAAAACATTAGCAAAATATCAATAGTAAATACTTTTCATTGATAATTTAAACATACATAAATGCTATAGATTCTCCAATAAAAAGAATGACTGAATGCTTAGAAACAAGACCCAACTATATGCTGTCTACAAGAGACATAACTGTTGGTGGTGGTGGTGGTGGTGGTGGTGTTTAAGATGATGTCTCACTATGTTACCAAAGCTTGCATGGAACTCATGATCTCATGACAGCTGAGATTACAGGTGTTTACCACTACACCCAGCCTAGAGACATACTCCAGAATCAAATACACATAGGCTAAAAGTAAAGGGACAGAAAAAGTATCCTATGCAAATGATAATCAACAGACAATGAAGGTGACTACGATCACATCAGACAAAATAGACCTTATGCAAGAAACTGTCACAAGAGACAAAAAGCATTATTTAATGATAAAAGGAACAATTCATTCATATGTACACTCAACATCATAGAGCCAAAATAAGTAAAGCAAACATTGCCACATCTGAAGAAGAAATATGGCTCAATACAAAATAGTAAGAGATTTCAAGACCCCATTTCCAAAAATGTATAGAACTCCCAGACAAAAATGAACGTGGAAAAAGCAGACTGGAACAATGCTATAGACAGAGTGGACCTAACAGACGCACACAGAACTTCCCACCCAACAGCAGCAGAACACACGTTCTTCTCAAGAACACATAGGACATTTCCAGATTTTAGGTCACAAAAGAACTCTCAACGAATTTAAGACAATTTAAGTCATACCAAGTATCTTTTCCATAATGGAATGAAACTAAAAATCAATAACAGAAGGAAAACTGAAATTTCACAAATATGAAGAAGTTATACAACACTCTTAAATAACCTTTTGGTCAAAGAAGATATCAAAAGGGAAATTAGAAAATATCTGAAGAAAAATGAGAACACATCATAGCAAAACTCAAGGGATGCAGAAAAAGTAGTATAAGAAGGGAGTTTTTAGTGATAAACACCTACATTAAAAAGGAAGAAAGAGGGCTGGAGCGGTGGCTCAGCGGTTTCGGCGCTTGCCTGGCAGGCACGAGGACCCGGGTTCAAACCCCAGCACCACGTACGCAAATGAGTGTTGGAACAACTAAGGCCATGTGAAAAACTAAATAAAATTGTTTCTCTCAAAAAAAAAAAAAGGAAGAAAGATCTTAAACATGTAACCTAACCTAACACCTAAGAAACCAGAGAAAGAACCACCAAGCCAAAAGCTAGCAGAAAGAAGAGAATAATAAAGATTAGAACAGAAATAAATGAAATCCAGAATAGAAAAATCAACAAAATGAGAATTTTTTAAAAAGATCAACAGAATCAATAAAACTTTAACTGGAATAATTAAGAAAAAAAGGAGAGACAACTGAAATTAGAAATGGAAGGGGAGACATTTGAACTAGTGCACAAAGATAAAAAATCATGAGATTACTACAAAGAACTAAGTCGAGGAAACTTGCTAATTTCAAAGAAATGTACCAGTTTCTAGAACCATATCCTACAAAGACTGTATCAAGAAGAAATAGAAAGTTTGAACAGATCAATAGCAAACAAGGTGATTGAATCAACAGCTAAAATCCTCCGGAAAAGAAAAATCAATGACCAGATGGTTTCACCAGTGAATTAACATAAATGTTTCTGAAACTCTTCCCAAAAATTGACTAAGAGATACTTACAATCTCATTTTAAGAGTCTGGCAAGGGGCTGGAGCAGCAGCTCAGTGGTTATAGTGCTTGCCCAGCATGCACAAGTACACGGGTTCAAACCCCAGCACCCATGTACATAACTAAGTGCCAGAACTACAAAAGCCATGTGAAAAACTAAAAAAAAAAATTTGATTCTCTCTGTCTCTCTGTCTCTCTCTCTCTCTCGTGCTCACTCACTGTCCTTCTCTTTTAAAAAAAAAAAAAGAGTCTGGCAAAACCAGACAATGCCCAAAAACAAAAAACAAACAACAACAACAAAAAACCTACAGACCATTATCTCAATGACCATGTATTGCAAAACTCACAACAAAATACTAGCAAACCAAATTTGATAGCATATCAAAGGGTCAATCATCACAATCAAGTGGCACTTATCCTTCTGAAGCAAGAGCTCTTCAACACATGCAAATCTATGAATAAGATACACCACATTAACAGACTGAAGGATAAAAATCACAAGATCATCTTAATAGTTGCAGAAAAGGCTTTTGATAAAATTTAACACCTTTTCATAATAAAAAATCATAACAAACTAGGCATAGAAAGAATTTATATCAGCAAATAAAGATCTATGTGAAAAATCAGAGCTAACTTTACATTCAACAGTAAAAAATTGGAAGTCTTTCCTCTAAGAACTGAAACAAGACTAGGATGCCCACTCTACCACTTCCATTCAGCATAGCATTGAAAGTCTTAGCCACAGCAACTGGGCAAGAGAAAGACATCAAACATACCCAGATAGGGAAAGAAGTAAAATGCCCTGTGTTTACAAATGACATGATCTTATGTATACACAATCATAAATACTCAACATAAAAAGTATTAGAACGAGGACTAGGAATTTCACTCAGTTGGTAAAGTGCTTGCCTCGCTGTGTAAAGCCCTGAGTTCAATCCCCAGGACAGGAGTGCAAAAAACAGAAATAGGAAAAAAATCCTTAAATTCATAAGGAAGGAAGCACAAAGGGCTTCAAATAACCAAGGCAGACTTGAGCAGGCAGAACAAAGCTAGAGGCATCGCACATTAAAAAGATATAGTAAATAGAGGGTATGGAACCAGCATACAAAACAGACACGGACCAATGGAACAGGACGAAGGGCCCAGAAGCAAACTCACACATGTATGCCTGACTGACCTTCACCAAGGATGTCAATAGTACATGATGGGTAAAAGACAGTCTCTCCAAAAAACACCAGTGTTGGGGAAACTAGATATCCTCATGCAAAAGAATGAAATCAGACCTTTTCATACCATATGAAAAATCAATGAAAATGGATTACAGGTTTAAGTGTAAGACCTAGAACTGTAAAATTCCTAGAAGACAATGTAGAGGAAAAATCTTCATGATATTGGACTGGGCAATGAATTCTTGGATAGGACACCAAAAGCACAAACAGTAAAAGAAAAATTGAACAAGTGAGACTATGTCAAACTAAAACTCCCTGCACTGCAAAGGAAACAGCAGAATAGACAACTTACAGAATGGTAGGAAATGTTTACAAACTATATATCCAACCAGGGATTAATACCCGGAACATGCAAAGCTCTTCAACAATAATGGAAATCAAATAATCCAATTTAAAATGAGCAAGAGAAGGCTGAAGCAGTGGCTCAGCGGTTACAGCATTTGCCTGGCAAGCACGAGTACGTGGGTTCAAACCCCAGCACCTCGTACACAGCTAACTGTCCGAGGAATGAAAGTCATATGAAAAATTAAATAAAAATTGCTTCTCTCTTTCTCTCTCTCTCTCACTGTCCCCTCTTTCTAAAAAAAAAAAAAAAGACAATGGGCAAGAGGCTTGAATAGACATACGCAAATGT
>PVKS010026716.1:11889-28431 GCA_004027875.1 Aplodontia rufa
GCATTACAAAAAAGACTGAAAAATCAATGAGATGAATATCAAAAGTTGAATGGACAAAAAAATTGTGCTACACACACAGGTACACATACACATAGAGGAATATTATTTCATATATAAGGATGAAATTCCATCATTTCAAGCAATAAGGGTGGAACTAGAGAGCATTATCTTAATTGAAATAAGTCAGGGACAGAAAGACAAAGACCACATATCTCACATGTGGAAGCTAAAAAGTTGATCTCATATGAGTATAGAATAGGATAGTGGCTATCAGAGCCTTGGATGGGGGCAGGGGGATGAAGGGAAGATGGCCAACATGGACAGGAGAAATAGCTTATAATGCTCTACAACACAGTAGAATAGCTACGGTAGAGAGCAGTTAGTTAAATATTTCAAAATAGCTGGAAGATTTTGTGTGGTCCCAACACAAAGATTTAAGTGTTAGAGGTGACAAATATGCCAGTTAATCCCTAATGACACACTGTATACGTGTACTGAAATGTCACACTGTAGCCCATAAATATGCACAATCACTATGTGTTCATTCAAAGTAAAAAGTTTAAAATTATCTTCTTGAGAATTCTTCTAAGCTTCAATTTTTTTTGTTTTTTTCTATTTCCTTGCCTCAGCAAATAAATACTTTGACTCCTTGACTAGTGTTATAGTTTAGTGTCCCCTAAAAGTTCATGTGTGAGACAATGCACAAATTTTCAAAGGTGAAATGACTTAATTATGAGATTTTTAACCTAATCAACGGATTACTCCGCTGATAGGATGAACTGGGTGTAATCGTAGGTAGGTAGGGTGCAGCTGCAGGAAGTAGGTCACTGGGGGCGTATCTTTGGGGTTTATATTTTGTCCCTGATGAGCAGAGCTCTCTCTGCTTCCTGGTGGCCGTGTCCTTTCGTCCACGAGCTGCTTTCCTCCACCATGTCCCTCCACCAAGGTGTTCGGCCCCACTGAGGCCCAGAGCTATGGAGTTGGCCAACCATGGACGGAACCTCTGAAACTCTGAGCCAGAATAAACTTTCCTCCTCCAAACTGTTTTTGCTGGGTACTTTGATCACAGCAACGTGAAGCTGACTAACACAAAACAATGTTTATACTTTATTGAGTACTTACAGAAACCCTAACAACGTGATGACTGTCCCTTCATTAACCTAGTTTTACATTATCACCTCATCTTGCTCAGGCTGCCTCCCAATACCACCTCTATCTAATTAGTCATTTCGTTCTTCCTCCTCTAGATGCAGATGACAAAACCATGCGTGTCTGGGCAGCCAGCAAGGTGCAACATAAGGAAAGGCTCAAGTGGAACTGCAAAGTGATCTGATAACGAAGGAGAGGACATAACAGCAGCAGGTGAGGCCAGGTCACAGCTGCTCTGACAGAACAAACCCCAGGGCATCCCTCCTCCTGGGCTTGCCTCTGTCCCTGGCCTCAGGCTCGCTGTCTAAAGGCTTCAGAGCAGAGCTCCAAAGCACACCATAAGCTAGGTTGTTGTCCCACCGTCTCCCCAGCCCCTCCAATCAGACTGACCTTTCAGTATCCAGAATATTCCATACTCTCTCCTACTGCCATATCTTAGCACATTGTTCCCTTTACTTGGATGATTCTTGCTTTCTGTGGCATGAGGCCCCAGCTGGGCAGCGACTTTATAGTCTGGGGTGGGCAGGGGAAGTTTGGGGGCCTTGTCCCTCGGGGATTGGCTGGTGACTCCTCTGATTATCAGGCAATTGCAAGGCGCCATCTGCCAGTGTCTGATTGGTTGTTCTTTCGTGCCCGGGCTGCCTGATGCCCTGCCTCCACCAGGCCCCCTGAAATCAACCTAATACTTTCTGCCCATCTCTTTAGGCCCTGTGGGAACCTTCTCTGACAGCCTCCACCAAGAAAGAAGTATCCTGTGGCTACAGAATCACAAAACTCTCGTGCCTCTCTCCCCTTTCAGAGATATTTAATCAATACTTATTTAATTAAGCACAATTTCCCTTACACCATAAATTGTGTGAGAGCAGTACACCATAAATTGTGTGAGAGCAGGAATCGTGTCTCTCATGCTCCCTAGTATATCCTAGTGCTTAGTAGAGTTTGATGTACGATGGAAACTAAGTGAACATTTATCGACTAAATGAATATCTAAATTCTTGAAGAGATCAAGCCATGGTCTCTGCTGTTTCAGTCTTCACAATTCAAAAATCATTTGCTCAAAAATCAAGCTGCAACCTTTTCCATGATTCCAGAAACAACTGATGGCTGTGGATATATGCAGATCTGAGAAAGGTCTTGTTCTGAGATTGATGAAGAGCCCAGGACACCACCCACTTCTGCCAGTTCACATGGAAATACGTGTTGCAACCACTGCAACCACGGAGAACCAACCTCCTTTGAAGTCCTACGTGGGTAAACCAGGCAGGGCTTGCTTTGTTGCAACCAAAACAAACTGAATTCAAATGGACTAAGTAAATAGGAAGGAAGGAAAGATGGAAGGAAAGGAGGGAGGAAAGGAAAGGAAGGAGTGAGGGAGGGAGGGAGGGGACTGACTCATTGCTTTGGTAAAGGCCAAGAAATGCTTTGTGACTTATTTCTAATATGCTCCTATTTCTGGAAGAAAATCTCTCCTAACATCCCTTGGCCAGGAATAAACGTTAATCGCTGCCAAGTTCCCAGTCTGCAACTCTTCAGGCTGTAAACAATTAACGCGGCAAAGCAGGCATGCTGCCATGTTAAGAGAGAACGCGTCTAAGCAAAGTCTCGGATGCTGCTCCCATCTGGTTTCTCAGCCTCCCTGCATGGATCGATGCTTTGGAGGGCCATTCTTAGTCACTTCTCATCGTCTTGTCTAGGAGACACTTTCTAATATATGATCCGAGTGCAGTAATCAACGGATAGCTAGAGAAAATGATTTTAAACTATAAAAATAAACTAAAATAGATTTTTTGAACATGAAAAGATTATTCATCTGGGCAAACTGAGTGGTAGGGGGAATAGCCACCTGGACTATCTAGTTTTACCCTTTCAATCCCACACAGCACTCTTCACATCAGCAGCAGCACTTTCATTTTGGATTTGTTATAGAGAAAGAGAGTGAGAGAGAAGGATGTTACCAAACAAGACATGATTCTTTTGGACTAAAATAAGACTAATAAAATGATGAACACACTTTTGATGTAAAATTTCCATTCAAGTTGAAAACAAAATTGACAAGTATTTATTGTTTTTTTAAAGAGAATATGCATATCTACTAATTTATTCATTCATTAAACATACTTTCAGGGAGTACCAGCAGTGTCCCCAAAACTGTGTTGTATCTATGAAATTACAGTTTTCCCTCCATATACACAGGAGGTTGGTTCCAGGACTCCCGAAGATACAAAAATCCACAAACGCCCAAGTCCCTTGTTTAAAATTGTATAATATTTCCATATAAATCATGCACACATGCCTATGTACTTTAAATCATCTTGAAATTACTTTAGCATACTTAATGGACATATATGTAAATAGTGTTGCAGTGTAGTTGAAGGAAGTGACAAGAAAGGTGTACGTGATCAGTAGAGACGCAGCTTTTCTTCAGATGTTTTCCATTTGCAGGTGGTCGAATCCACATTTACAGAACCCAAGAATAAGAAAAACTAATAGTAAAGGTAAATGAAACACATTCCTTATTCCAACGACACCGCAAATTAAGATGGCATCTTGTGGAGAGAACCCAAAAGAAGTTAGAAAGAAGTCAATTTTCCCCCCTAACTAGAAAAGGAGAAAAATCATGATAGTGACCAAATGCATTTTTCAATAGTTCACAATTTCTTGCTCATTTGTTACAAGAACACAAGAAACAAGCTCACTGGAATGCTAAGAGACTTGCCTCTTCCACTTCAAATACCATTGTTTTTGGAACTGATTAGGTAATGACAAAAAAGAAAAGACCAGTTTGGGTGACACAGAAGGATAGCTTATGACCTAAGACTTAAATACTAGGTGTGCTAACCATGCTGAACATTATTACTTGTGTTAAAAAGGAAGGTAGCAATTTTTTAAAATTTCTTATTACTTAAGACTTTTATTGTTGTACTTAAAGAACTCGTCTAAATCTAAAGATTCATTTGCACATAGATTTTAATCTTACATTAGTGTTGCACTTACACAAAAATGTACATTTGAGTGACACAAATTCAGAGCCCATTTTTTTCAGCACAGAGCTGCCTGTGCTTCGCGGCCTCCAGTGCCGACCTCTGTGTCCCCGAGCCTGTGGGTGGCAGCATTTCTCATGAGGGTGCTATTCTGCTTTCACAGATGTTCTCCCAAGCCCCTAGGTTGTGTTCTGCAAGTATGCAGACAGCAGCTAGAACTTGTGCACATACCTTGGTGGTCCTTACACGTGGCATCCTGTCCCCAGGAGCGGTGGCCAGGCTCTCGCATCACAGCCACTGCCTGTCCGACATTCCATGTGAAGATGGGCTGCTTTCCAGTGTCAGAGTGTGAGAAAGTGGATCACAGGGATAATGACATAGATCCCACCAGTGTGCACGTCCACCCGTGCTCTTGGGGGGTTGAGAAACACGTCCTTTTATTTTTTTTTTATTTTTCCAACGAAACAATATATTTATATTCTGAAAATTAGATTTACCCGCTAGAGCCTCCCCTAATTACCCACCCTTGTCCCCCTCCCCTTCCCACAACATTTCTAAAAATGTATTAGGGTTATAACATTGCACCTTTTCCGGATTTAAAACATGATACTAGACATCCTTTCTAAGGCAAGGGTCTAGCTCCAGCCTCCACAGATGAGTGGAGACATTCGACCCTTGGTTCTCTGGGTTATACTGACTTTGCTCAGCATGATTTCTTCCATAGCCATCCATTTACCTTCAAAGGCTGCAATATCATTGTTTCTATTTGCTGAGTAGAAATCTATGGTATATACGTACCACAGTTTTTGGATCCATTCATCTAGTGAGGGGCATCTGGGTTGTTTCCATAATTTAGCTATTGTAAATTGAGCTGCTATGAACATAGATATTGCTGTGTCACTATAATGTGTTGATTCTAAATCCCCTGGAAAAATACCCAGTAGAGGAATAGCTGGATCATATGGTGGGGTTCATCCCTACTTTTTTGAGTATTCTCCACACTACTTTCAGAGGGCCGTAGCAGTCTGTAGTTCTACCAATAGTGTGTTAGCGTACCTATCCACAACTCCTCCAGCATCTATTATTGTTTATTTTCTTCATTTTTGCCAATCTGACTGGCGTGAGGTGAAATATTAAAGTAGTTTTCATTTGCATTTCTCTGATTACTAGTGATTTAGAGCACTTTCTCGTGTATTCATTGGCCTGGTCAATGTCCTCTGTTGAGAAGTTTCTATTTAGTTCTTTGGCCCATTTATTGATTGGGTTGTTTGTGTTTTTGTAGTTGAGATTTTTGAGGATTTTGTAGATTCTGGATATGAGACCCCTTTCAGAAGAATCACAGTCCATGATTCTCTCCAATTCTGTAGGAAACCTCTTGACTAATTTGATTATTTCCTTGGCAGTGCAAAAGCTTTTTAGTTTTATGGCATCCCATTCACTGATTTTTTACTTTACTTCCTTCACTTTAGGAGACAAGTTGAGAAAGTCTTTGCCAACTCCCAAATGCTGAAGTGTTGGACCTAATTTGTCTTCCATCAGTTGCAAGGTTGCTGGCTTAATTCCTAGCTCCTTGATCCATTTTGATTTGATTCTCATGCAAGGTGAAAGGGTCTAATTTCAACTTTCTGCAAGTGGCTGACCAGTTTGTCCAGCACCATTTGTTGAATAGGCTGTCTCTCCTCCATGTAATATTTTGTCCCCCTTTGTCAAAAATCAGATGCTTAAAGATTTGTGGATTTGTTTCAGGGTCTTTTATTCTATTCCATTGGTCTTCCTTCCTATCTTGATACCAGCACCATGATGTCTTTATTACTACAGCTCTATAGTATATTTTTAGATCTGGATTAGCAAAACCACCAGTTTCTTCTTTCTTGCTTAGTAATGATGTTTTGTCTATTCTGGGTTTTTTATTGCTCCAAATGAATTTGAGAATTGCCTTTTCTATATCTGTAAAGAATGACATTGGCATCTTAATGGAGACTGCATTGAGTCTATATAGTATTTTTGGCAGAATGGCCATTTCTATTATATTGATCTGCCTAACCAAGAGCATGCAACATCTTTCCATCTTCTCAGGTCATCTTGGATTTCATTCTTCAGTGTCCCATAATTTTCGTTGTAGAGATCTTTGACTTCCGACAAGTATTTATTTTTAACAAAACTACTAAATTATATACCATGGACTTAATAGATTATCTTAAGTTGAAATGTCTACTTGGTAGTTATATCAAATTATTTTAATGTATTGAATATATCTACCTATCATATTTTACCTGAAACAAAAGCTGTGTGTGTGTGTATGTACAAAAAGCTGTATGCACGTATATATTTGGGTTTTTTGTACCAAAGATTGAACTCAGGGATGCTTAACCACTGAGCCACATTCCCAGCCCTTTTTATTTTACATTTTGAGACAAGGTCTAATTAAGTTGCTGAGGCTGGCTTTGAACTTGTAATACTCCTGCCTCAGCCTCCCAAGCCACTGGGATTATAGGCGAGAGCCACTGTGCCTGGCTTATAAAGATAAAGATATATATATAGATAGATAGATAGATATAGATATATAGATATAGATATAGATATAGATATGTTGCGGCAAAATAATAGTGTGCAATGGAAAGGATCAGCATTGGATCTCCAATTTTCCTGTTTCTTGGATCAAATTGGCTGGTAGCTCATCTGATAAATACTAGTGAAGTAATTTGTAACATCAAGCCTCAGTTGCTTTCTTGAATTTGTTTTTATTACTTTCATTGTTTTTATCGTGAGTTTGGTGCCTTGCTGATTTTTCTTGGATAGTTATCTATGTTTACCTCTTCAGATTTTACAGAGTACACATCACTGTTTCCATTTCACATACAAGGAAACACACTCAGTTGAGCAAATTGTCTAAGGTCACACAGACAATTTAGACAATAAATGACAAGAGTCTGACTCCAAACTGGAGTCAGTGGAGTCCTTGTGCCACTTCCTTGGGCCCATAGCTTCAGGCAAAACACTGTCACCAATGATCAATCCAAATACTGCCCGATAGCGAAGTTGCTGCTCAGTGATCTCAGTTTGCAGCCCTTTCTCATTTCTGTCACAGACAGGAGATTCAAATCCTGTGTAGGTAACTAAACTGAACGACTTACAATCATTGAGGACGCAGAAGCATGGTGAAATGTTTTCACCAATCCCAGAGAATCTCACTTCCTTCCAAGGGAGTGTTCAAGCAAAGAAGAGGTAGAGAAATATCTTCCTTCTGTATTGCAGTCCTCAAAAGAGAATTTGATGAGTTGTTTGTAGGTAAGCATTATTCTAGCATCCACTTCTAATCTGCTATTCAGAATTAAGGAAATATGCCCCTATTATTTATTGCAGATTGAATCTCATCCCCCAAAAGGATGTTGAAGCCTTAATTCCCGTTACCCATGAACCTGAGTTTATATACGAAGAGGATCTTTGCAAATGTTCGGAGCAAACAAGGTCATAAGAGTGGGACATAACCCAATACCTCTCGACTGGTATTCTTATAAAAGGGGAAATTCAGACACACAGAAACACAACACACACACACACGCACATGAACATTCGTGTTCACAGAGATCAGAGTGAAGCATCTACAGGCTCAGGAAGGCCAACAATTTCCAGCAAACGGTCAGCAGCTTGGAAAGAAGTAAGAACAGATTTTTCCCTCCAAGACCTCAGCAGGAGCATGACCTGCCGACACTCTCATCTCGGCATCAAACCTCCAGGACTGTGAGACAACACACTTTTCCTGTTTAAGCTACTCAGTTTAGGGTGCTTTTTTGTGGAATCTTGCAAGCTAGTATGCCATTAACTGATTGAAACAACCACATAACATCTTTACTGAGATACAATTCACACATCGTACAGCTCACCCTTTTAACATACACAATTCATCGTCTCTCAGCATATCCATACAGTTGTGCCACCATCAGGACCGAATTCTGAAGCAATTTCATCTTCCCTAACAGAAACTTCATAGCTACTAGCTGGCTATCCCTACTTCTTCCCTACTGCTAGCCCCCACCCTAACCCTAAGCAACCACCAGTTCACTCTGTCTCCACAAATTGGCCTCTTTTGGATATTTCACACAAATGGAATCAAACAATATGTGTTTTCAGTGACTATCCTCTTTTACTTAGCCTAAGGGCCATCCATGCTGTATCCTGAATCCGTGCTGGGTTCATTTTTTACGGCTGTAAGTATTCCATTGCATGGATACTGCATATTTTGTTTGTCCGTCTGTCTGTAAGTACACCCTTGGGTTGTTTCCTCTTTGGTCTACTATAATGTTCCTATGGACATCCATGTACGAATTTTTGTGTCCACATGCATTTTCATTTCTCCTGGCTGTATACTTAGGAATGGAATTGCTGGGTCAGGTGGTAACTTTCTGTGTATTATTTTGAGGAACCAACAAACACTTTTCAAAGAGGTTGCATCACCTGACATTCTCAGCAATCTAGGAAGATTCCCATTTCCCCCCATCCTTTTCAAGGCTAGCCACTGTCCTTATTATAGCCATTCTTGTGAATATGAAGCATCATCTAATTGTGGCTGGGCTTCCATTTTTCTAATGAATAATATTGAGCATCCACTTATGTTTATTGACTTTTTGTTTATTTTTGGAGAAATGTCGGTTTAAATCTTTTGCCCAGTTTTAAGTTAGGTTATTTTTTTTATTATGAATATTGAGTGTAAGTTCTTTGTATATGGTGGATACAAGACCTCTATTTGATATAGAATGTGCCCCATTCTGTGGGTTGTCTTCATTTTCTGGATGTATTATTTGCAGCACAAAATTTTTTTTTAGTCTTAATATAGTCTAATCTATTCCTTTTAAATTTTGTTGCCTGTACTTTGGGTGTCATAACTACCAAGAATCATTACTTTTTTTTTTTTAAGAAAGAGGGAAAGAGGGACAGTAAGAGAGAGAGAGAGGGAAGGAGGGAGAGAGAGAGAGAAACTATTTTTTATTTAGTTTTTCATTTGGCTTTTGTTGCTCGGAGACTTCATTACGTACATGATACTGGGGTTTGAACTCGCATACTTATGCATGGTGGGCAAGCACCATAACCTCGGAGCCACCACTCCAGCCCCAAGAATCATTACTTTTAACCCAAGATCAATTGCTAAAATTTCTCCTAGGAGTTTTGTCATTTTGGCTTTTACAGTTAGTGCTCTGATCTATTTTAAGTCATTTTGGTGTGTGAACCGAAGTAGGGGTCTACAGTCATTTTGCATGTGGTTATGTGAGTGTCTCAAATTTTCAGTCCTATTCCATTTATCTTTGTGTCTCTCCTTAAGTCTGTGAAACACTGTCTTAATACACTATAATTTTGTAGTATGCTTTTAAAACTGGGAAATGTGAGTCCTTCAACTTTGTTCTTCTTGTCAAGATAATTTTGACTATCCTGAGTCTCCTGAACTGCATAAAAATTGTAAGATCTGTTTGTTGATCTCCACAAAAAGATAGCTGGATTTTGAGAGGGACAGCATTGAATCTGGACGTAGATTTGTGGAGTATCTTCTATTAGCAATATAAAGTCGTCTTCTATGAATATGCAATGACTGCATTTCTTTACATGTAGTTTATTGCAGAAAAGATTTGTAGTTTTCAGTGCATGTCTCTCTTACTTTCTTTGCTATATGTGTACCAAAAGTATCTCATTGTAAATTTATCTTTCCATCTGGCCTCTGTTTCTCCCGCACTTAGTTTTGTATGTGGTGCTGGGGTTTGAATCCGGGTTCTTGTGCATGCCAGGGAAGCGCTCCAACTGCTGAGCCACCGCTTCAGTCCAAAAGTATCTCATCTTTCAATCTATTGGAAATGCAACTGTTTTAACTGAATTTATTAGAATGTTGTTATTGTATAAAAATACAATTTATCTTTGGTATGTTGATTTTGTATTCTGCAAGCTTGTTGAACCAATTTATTCATTCTGACAGCTTTTTCAGTGAATTCCTTAGGTATACATATATTCATATATATATTCATACATGTACGCAATTGTGTGATCTGCAAATAGAGAGTTTTCTTTCTTCCTTTCAATCTATATGCCTTTTATTTCTTCTTTTCACCCAGTTGCCTTAGAACCTCCATTAGTATGATAAGCAGAAGTGATAAAAATGGAAATCCTTGTTAATCTTAATCTTATGGATAAAACATTTGATTTTTTTACTGTCAAATGTTACCTGTGGGTTTTTAGAGCTCTTTATCAGGTTTTCCTGCTATTCCTACTTTATTGATGATTTTCATTATGATGGAGTTGGATTTCATCAAAGGCTTTTTCCTGTCTACTGGGATGATCTTGTAGTGTTTTTTTCCTTCCATTTTCTATCAATGTGGTTATTACATTATTTGTTTTTTAGATATTAAGTTAGCCTTACATTCTGGGGATAAACTCGATTTGGTAAAAGCATATATTATTTTTTATGGGTTTTTTTTTTGGTTCACCAATGTTTTGTTGTGGATTTTTGCATCCAAACTTAAGAGGGATTTTGCTCTGTAGCTTTCTTCTCTTGTGCTACTATTATGGGGTTTTGACTGAATTTTGAACAGTTGCTCTGCTCTTTTTCTCTCTCCCCCTACCTCTGTGTTGTCTTTCTGTCTCTTTTATCTATAAGATCACTACCTAGTTTTTTGTTTTTTTTTTTCAAACTCTCTGTACCTTTAGGTGTTCTGATTTGGGTTAACAAACCTTCAGTCGCTCCATAAATACACTAAAATCATTTTTTAGACAATGTTGTTAGCCTTCTATGGTTTTAATCGAGAGTCGCATTTTTATTTTATTTAGCATCCCTAGGAAAAGCATGTGCCACATAAGGACTGAGGATGCTCTGAGAATAAAACACTGCACCAGAAAAGCTCAGCCTGGGTGGAGGACACACACAGAGCAAATGGCCTCTGCAGTCCAGGGCACCAAGCACCCTAGAGGCAGTAAACAGGGCTGTGAGAGACACAGGACTTGGAGAGAAGAGGCTGGAAGGTCACTGAGGTGGTGTCTGTGCTGGGCCAAGCATTGCCACCCTGATGAAAGGGCAGAAGTGCACAGACAGGAAAGATTGGTCTAGGATGCAAAGTGGAGATGCTAACAAGCAAGAGAGGACACGAATGTTTGCAGAAGCCAGAGCCGCTCAGCATGGATTAGGCGAGGGCAGTGCAACTAGCATCCACTGAAACAGAACCTGGTCATTTGATTAACAAATTAACGCATCTGCATGAGAACTGGAGAGAGCTGAAGGTATCTTTTGACATAACCCAGTTCAAACTCATTTTTTCTTCAGTGGCTTCTTCCTTGGTACACTGATTAAGACCCTAGAGACACTGCCGAAACATCACTGAAGGAGCAGGTAACCAGCCCGAACTGTAAGAAAGATCTTCCAATCGCTGGCACATGCCTTCCAAAGCTTTCTTGTCTGGTGAAGTTCTTTCTGGGACATGTCCACCATGAGGCTAGGCGTGTAGCTGGGTGGTAGAGTGGTTTCCTAGCATGAGTGAGACCCTGGGGTCCATCTACAGCATTAAAAAGAAGAAGAAGAAATCCCCACTCTCTTCTACACAACACCATTTCAGATATCTGAAGGCACTTCTAATATTTCTAATTAGTCCTGTTTTCTCTAGCCAGTTCTGCGCAATACAAATTTCTGCAATGATGGGAATGTTCTATAATCTGGCTGTTGGACATGGCAATGATAAACTTGGCTAATGACTACCATTAGAGCTGCTGTAGACTACTCCTGTACACTTCCTTCAATTCTTTTGTAGCAATTTTGCTAAATCTTAAGCAATCTCCGAGAGTGCTCCCTCCCTCTCTCTCTCTCTCTCAGTACTGAGGATTGAACCCAGGGGTGCTTAACCACTGAGCAACATCCCCAGCCCTTTTTGCTTTTATTTTGAGAGAGGGTCTCACTAAATTGCTTAGGGCCTCGCTAAGTTGCTGAGACTGGCCTTGAACTTTTGATCCTCCTGCCTCAGCCTCCTGAGTTTTGGGGATTACAGGTGTGCACCATCATGCCCGGCTGACTGCTCTCTTTTGAATGTTAGTCAAGAGAGGATGCATAACATAAGCTGCTCATCTGTGTTTGCATGTGGCCAATCAAAGCAGAGTAAAAAGAGAGTGTTGCCTTCTCTGTCATTCAGCCTTACCGCTAATAATTCAGTCTAAGATTGTCTTAAAAGGTTGGGGGAATGTGGAGTTAGCAGTTGAACTCTGCTAAAAACCACAAGGCTTTCAAGCTTATGTTGCAATTGATCTTGGGCTGTAACTCCCATCTTCCATCTGTGCAGCTGAACTTAAGTCAAGGCAAATACAGTGGGAGTCTAAATTCTGTCATCCAAAACAAACTTCCTTTCCCCCTCTGTCTCAGTCATTATTTTGACAAGCATGCTATCAGTGGCCTCATCCAAGGCAAGGACAGGGCTAACAGGACAAAGCTAAAACTATAGGGAAAGCATCAATCTCAACACCAGATATCCTCATCAGTCAAGATAATTTGTCCAGCAGGTAAGAATCTTAACTGTATTTCTGGCCAAAAGTAGAAAATTGGTGCGGGAGATGGTCAAGCTCTTGACCACAGTAGTGACGACACGGGTATGGTCACCCACCAGGCTATGCGATTTTCTTGTGTGTTTGTATGATGAACATCAAATAAAAATCCAATGCTGCGGTAATGTGAAATTCTAAACACCAGCATCTCAACCTCCATTCAATACACATAGACTTTTAGGCCCCAGGTCCCTCCTCCAACTCTGTAGAGCCATCCCTTTCAAGGGAGCAGGTTCATTCTTTGGAGAAATTGAAGAGGTTGGGGACTCTCCGGGCCTTGAGGAGCCCTCGGATGAGGTGAGCCTGTGGCTGAAAACAGGTTCTGTGACAGGGAGCCCAGTGACTGTGGGATCCTCAGCCTTCTTCCCACACTTGACACCCAGAATGGCCTCTGAGCACTTTCCATTTCACACGGAAGTTGGAAGATCGTTCTCTGAAGAAACTGAACCCAACACACAGAAAGACTTGCAACACTTGACAAGTTTCACCTAAAATGGCTTCACCTTTGCAAATTCTTCTCCTCACTACAAATGTGATTCTTCTGAATTCAGAGACTTCTGAGACCACTTGGTTAAATATTTCCTCCTCCATTATGGAGATCAGTTCCTTCCTAACAGCTACTTTGCCTCCTTTTCTGACTTGAAGATCATTTTCCTGTGATGGAGTAGTGCTTAAGTGATTCAGAATCCAACCCTAAAGCACTAACAGTGCATCATCATCTGCTCTTGAGTAGATTATTAATTCCTCTTTTTCCTTCCTTTGTGCATACCATCATGGTACTTCATTATTATCACATGAATTATTTTACAGTAAAAGAAAGTTCAGAGAACCTTCATGGAATACAAGAACTCTGATTCAAACTTGCCAAAAGACTAAACAGCTATCAATTTTCTTTATGGGGTGCATGGAGTGTTTTGTTATGCTAAGGGGACACCAGTGCATTCTGACATATAACTTGTTTCCTTCAAAGAGCACATCGAATGCATGTTTCCTAAGAACCTGAACCAGTGGAATCAAACTTAGAGATGCCCAAGCACTGTAGTACAGCCAGGCTTCACTGAGTCAGGCAGCCTCCCCGCCTGGTTCTAGCTTTGGCATGTACTTCAGGAGTCCCCTTCTCGCAGGGCAAGGTGACACAGGCTTATAACCCCAGTGGTGGGAGATTGAGGCAGGAGGATCCCAAGTTCAAGGTTAGGAGGGCTGGGGACGTAACTCAGGTGGAGTGCCCCTGGATTCACTCCCCAGGACTGCAAAACAAACAAAATAAAGCGCTCCCTTCTTTCCATTATTTTGTTAGTACTTAAAACATTCTGAATTAATTATTAAATTGTCAACTTAGCCGCCTCTCCAGCTTTAAGTTAGCTGTTAGATTTTCTTAGTCTTAATCACTAGACGTTTATTGAAGGCCTGCCCTGCACAAGGCACCATGCCAGGTGTGCAGACAACGGGGTGGGGAAATCCCAGGTCTGCAGCCCTGAGCTACCTTTGACCATGGTAATAACCTCACCAGCTGAGCATGAGCAAAGGTACAGAAGGGCGAAAATACAAAGTGCTGAAGAGAAATCCTTGGCTAAAGATCAACATAAGGGGGGCTGGAGCAGTGACTCAGGGTTACGGTGCTTGCCCGGCATGAGCGTGTGCACGAGTTCGAACCCCAGCACCATGTACACAACGATGTCTCAGATCAACGAAGGTCATATGAAAAGCTAAATAAAAATTGTTTCTCTCTTTCTCCGCCCCCTCCCCGTCCCTCTCTCTTAAAAAAAAAAAAAAAAAATCAATATAAGGTGCTTCATGCTCAGGAGTGGTGGAGGTGCCATTGAACTCTGAGTGAGGGACAGTGGAGAGATTCCAGTCACCTGAAGGAAGAAAGACCTTGGTAAAAAAGGTGGCAGCGTGGGTGAGCCTTGCGACAGGTCCTTCAAGGGAATTTAAAGTAACAGCTAACACCGATTACGCTACACACTCACATGGACGTGCAGGTCAGGGCCTCTTCAGGTCCTGGCCCAGCATGTGCCCAGGACGCCCCCAGGTAGGACACCTGTTCGGAGCAGCCCCCTCCCAGGCCTCATCTGGTCTGGGCCCCAGCATGAAAGGCAAGTGCTGTAACCACTTAGCCACCACTCCAGCAGCCTTATCTTTTTTTTTTTTTTTTGACTACAATCAGAACAAATACATTTTTGCACTATAGTTTTTGTCCCATTGCAAGGACAAAAGATAAGAGACTTAAAGTAATTTTATTTTTTTTAATCCGGTCTTTGTTTCTCCGACACATTGTATATGTGGTGCTGGGTTTGAACCTGGGTCCTCCTGCATGCCAGGCAAGCACTCCAACCGCTGAGTCACTGCTCCAGCCCCTTATGGTAATTTTAAAGGAAATTTGGCTGTTAAATTATCTTGAAGTCTATTTTGTAATAACATGCCTGGATATGTCTTAGCACTTTCTGGCTGGCTAATGCCAGGAACTTTCTTCCTTTCTTGACTACTACTCTTAAAAGGTATCCCAATATTTTTAAACACAACTTCGCAGTGTAGTGAACATGGCAGCCACAAATGCAGCTTCTAAAGCTAGACGACAAGCCCTATTATCAGCCACTCTTACCTATTAGAGAAAATAGCACCTACCTTAAAGATAACACGGGAACATGCATTAAAATGCCATGCCGCAGTTCAGGGTATCCAGAGAGCTCGGTGAGTGCTAACTCAGTGGCGGCGTGCATGCTGGCACGCGCAAGGCCTGCCTTCAGCCCTCAGCAACGAAAACGTGAACTGGAACACACCAATTTGTTAAAAAAATGTTAAGCACCATTTCCAGCAGCAGGGGTCACCCTCTCCCCAAAGGCTGAAAGGGAGTCACCGTTTATTGCTAATTCAGATATCTGAGTGTTTTATGTATACTGCAGAGTAAAGGGCAGATTTTAAAAATCTTATAAACAGCACCAATTTAAATGTAACCCCAAAATTGCTATTTGAGAATTAGGAACTCACAAATTTAAACACACACATGCACACACACAAGCAGCATGTGAACTACGTTATAAAACAAGCCCTAGAAAATAATAGTTTATCACTAACTCTCCATTTGATACATGAGAACCTAGAATCTTGACATTCTACCAGCCCTAGAGAGTTTAATTTGTTCACCTGCATGAAAAATATGCATTTTGTAAGAGCAAAGACTTCATTCTCTGCGACCTTACTAGGTCAATGGAATTTCCCACAATAGATAATCCTAATAAATAAATACACATTGAAATTGCTGGAAACAGTAAAGTGAAGCACTTCAGAAAACAGAACTATTCCTTTTATTACAAAACAATAATTTAATGATTTCTGTATTTTTTCTTAAGCTAATAAAAGTTGACAGTGTTCAAAATTGGAAACCAGACAATCAGACAAAATCATTTATTTCAATAGCTCAAAGTGCAAATACAGCAAGTCAGTTCACAAAGTTCAAGATACATCTTTAATGAAAACCTGATAAACACAAATCAAAGGGTAAATAGCAGAAATAAAGCTCCTTAATTTTTTTTAAAAATTCAAGTTTTGAAAAACCTTTAGACCAAAATATTCCACTTACATCTGAAGTCAGAAACACGTTATTTACAGATGCCGACATGACACTGCAATCAATAATGACTCATTAAAGAGGGATCACACCCTGGTCAGGTCCAGACAAGAGTGGAAGGTCTTCATATTGGCCATTTCTGATTTGGCAGGCTCAGTCACTCACTGTTGTCAATTACATGGTTCAATTCATGATATTTCAATTTTAGGCAAAAACCTAATACATGTTTAAAGTCAAATATAAGGACAGAACCATTATTAAAAATTTTCTAAAATGACCAGTACA